>WEIV01022241.1:232224-250709 GCA_013390005.1 Calyptomena viridis
AACAACAGGCTTTGGAAGTTCATATCTGGGAGTCAGGTCTTGCATCCATGCATACAGATATCCTGATTTTGGTGAATATTTGGTGGCTGAAATAATTGTCTCAACTGTCAAGCTTGTGCTGCCCCTGGAAATGGGCAGCACTTGCACTCACTTGTCCTCACTTTTTTTGACAGCGTGCCCTGAACAGACAAGTCTGGATAAACTTTTCCTCCTTGACCTATGGCTTAAGAATGGGCCAAACTTAAGGAAATCTGTAAGCTCAGCATGGCCTACAATGAACTCTGTGTCTGAGGGAGGTTACATGGCCATGGAACAGCTCAGCCCTTACACTCAGAGCAGAGTGGCATTGCTGGGTAATGGCCTTTGTGCCTGTCAGCATGAAAGCCAAACTGAAGACCTTTTCTCCTTGCACAAAATTATCATTAAATAGTCCCAGATCCCCCCAGTGCCAGTCTATCCACAGTGTTCAGTGCAGGAGAGAAAGAAGAGGCTGGAATATGGACCAGATGCAGTGGGGTGGGATCCCCTGGACTGTGCTCTGCTCTCTGGAAGGCCATGGGATCTGGGAAATCTCAGTTCCCAAGTGCTGCTCCTGCAGCCAAGCAGAGCTATGGCAGTGAAACCTGCACGTTTTCAGCACTTCTTGCATCAAGGCAGATGATGAATCTTATACCCACCCCACGGGAAATCATCATCACCTTCCAAGCTATGCTCCAAGGGAATTTGTGTCATCTCCCTTTCCTCCTCACTGGCCTGGCTGACAGCTGGCTGCTCCCTGAGGCTGGTAAAAATTATTTGTTCGCTAGGCAGGGCAGTGAAATAAGCAGAAGCAGCAGAGAATGTGGGCCTTGGATGCACAGCCATGTGACTGTTTAGAACCCCCCTTGCCAATGGGGGTGTGGAACAACTCTTGGTCTGACTGTGTTGGAAATTGGAGTGAAATGGTGCAAATAATTTGGCACATATGGGAGCTGTGAAGGGAAGTGATGGAGCATCCTCACATGGGATATTTTACAGCTAAATGGGCAGGCTGCTGTCCCCTTGGCAGGGGGTATATGTGACTCTAGAAGGCTTTGCTGACTCCTGATGATGACGTGATGTTGTGTGTAAATTGCCTTGGCTGAAGGCAAGGTGCTTTAAGGCCCAGGACACTGGACACAGGCCTAGGAGAGCAGAAAACCATTCTTGGGTGAACCACCTTTTTTTTTCTTGGATAGTCTTTGACATCCCTTAGCTCACCTATTCCATAAAGATCCATCTCTTCCTCAGGAAAGCTCTACACAGTTCTTCAGCATTGTGAGCTGTCACAGAGAAGGTTCTGTACAGAGAAACTGGGGTACAGCTCATCCTGTGTGAGATACCTGCCATGAGCTGGTTTCCCACAGGCCAGGAGGAAAGATGGGCATTCCCAAAGTATGGACTGTGTCCTTTGGTTCTGAGGGCCCCTGAAGGGGATGATTTCTGCAAAGGGGGTGCAGATAACCCAGACTGTGAGGGTCTAGATCCATGTCCATGGGCAGAGCCAGCACTGACTGGGGGTGGTGCCATGGGGCAATGGAGGGCTACGGACTCCCCTGGAAGCAGGATTTGCCTCTGACTTAAAGCCAGCAGCTTCACCCTGGCTTAGGGAGAGCAGCACACACACAGACTTCACCAAATACTGGAGGCTACACTTTTGTCTCACAGTAAGAATCTATCTTTGGTGTCCTAAGAAGTGATGGAATTTGGCAGGAGATCATTGTCCCATGAGGCCTTCATTTGTTCTGAATGTGAGACAAAGTTTGTACAGAGGACATGGAAAAGTCACAAGCATCTCAGGGAGCCTCATGCTTTGGGGACTACTCTGGAAGGGACCATTATTGAGCTCCACCCCATTATTGAGCTCCACCCCATATCTCAGGGAAGCTGCCTTGTTTACTTGAGCTGTTGGCAGAGCTCAGCAGGTTGCTCTCGAGGACAAAAAAGCTGTTCTTGCCTTTCTTCTCCTTCCAACACCAGCTCATTCCAGGCAACTCAGGGGAGGCAGTGTGGGGCTGTGCTGTGGGCAGGGGATGTGTGTGCAGTTGTGTTGTGACTGCTGAAAGCTGTATGTCCTCATGACAAACTGTACTGAGCTTCCAGCAGGAAAGTATGGATGTGAGTTTTATGTTCCACCTTGTGAGACAGGTGTGTTCTTGAAGACAGATTTGCAAAGCCAAAGGTGTAGAATATGATACTAACTCAAAGTATGGCTACCTGAGTGATGAGATGAACCAGCCTGTGCAGCCCTGGGCCAGCAGAGGTCTGTAGCCTTGCACAAGGCAGGCTGCAGGTGAGTGGTGGGCTGTCAATAAATAATATAAATATTGAGAGGTGCTTCTTTGTTGGATGCCTAATTGATGTTCTGTAGCTGAGGCTGTGGATCATTCCTGTCTGCCAGCATGTTGCTCTTAAAAAGAGTTGTATGGGAGATTTCAGGTCCTTGGAGCAGTGTGTGAACATTCTCTCCTCACATTATCTACATCCCCTCAGTACAGTGAGCATATCAACATCCCTCTTGCAGTGCTGGAAATGTGCTGCCAGGCCCTCAGAGGGGTGGTGGAGTTGGAAAGCTCTACTCAACCCACAGTGCTGGGGCAAGGGAGAACTTCCCATCTTCAGAGTTTGGAGCTCAGCAACTACTTGAGCTGAAGCCACAGTCACCTGAGGCCACTATTCCAGATGCCAGGTAGGGCCCAGCCTGTCCCAGGCACCAGGTACTGTCTGTGCCAGAGCAGCCCTGCCCTGTGCAGAAGGGAGGGCTGGGTGGGTGCAGGCTCTCAGCTCCTCCCTGGCAGCCCCCTTGGCTCGGGGCACTTTGTTCACAAGGCTGGTCCAGCAGCAGCAGAGGTCAGTGCCAGACCCCTGAGCCACACACAGACCCCCACACTTCATCCCTGATAGATGTTTTAGCACCTCAGCACAATCCTGCACCCTTCCCTGACACTCTCTCTCTCACAGTTTTACAGCTACGGCTCCAGCAGAGAAGGACCCGTGAGCAGCTGGCAGACCAAGGCATCATGCCACGTGAGTATCTCCCTCTGCCTTCTTCCCCCACTCCTGGCTCAGAGGGGCTGTGTCCATCCCGGGCACTGCTGGGCACTGTGTGGCACCAGCTGCCTGCTCAGACTGCACAGCTCAGAGCAAAGTGCTACCAGGGGACTTTGCCTCCTGCCCTGCAGAAATGTGATGTCTTGGGGCTGTACAGCAGTGCCCAGCATCCCTCACACTGACTGTAATGCCTCTGCTCAAACTGAAGGCAGGAGAGATGCTCTCCTTACACCATCCAAAGACTCAGCTGCAGAGCTCCTTGTCCCAGAGGTCACTGTAGCAGGACAAGCATATCCAGCTCAAGGTAAAGACTCACAAAGCTCTTCACATAGGCAAGGGCAGAGAATCTCCTGTCCCCCTGTAAAAGCTGGAACCCCTGTAGCAGGATGGGGAAGAGAGTGCCCATTCCAGGGGGCTGTGGTGGAAGGCAACCATGGGCAGCTTCCTTGGACTCAGTGCAGAAAGGCAATCCCTGGAAGAGTGAGACACATCCAGATTCGTGCCTGTCCCAGCCAGGACCTCACAGGGGAGGGCTGTCAGTGTGCACCTGTGGCCAGTGAAACCCCACCTGGGCTGCTCACTGCAGGGGGACACAGGTTCCCTCTCTGACCCCACAGATCCCTGCTCGCCTGGCATTGGAGCCTGAGGGACAAGCTCCAGGACAGCATCATTTGCAGTCATTCAGCATCAGACAGTCAGTTACTAGAGCCCAAAATGTCAGCAAATGAAAACAATCCCCTTTTGCACCTGCAAGTGCATCACGAAACCTGTAGCAGCACTGGAGAAAGGATGCTGGGAGCTCAGCCCTGCTCAGTGGAATACTCCATGCTGGCCTAGCTCAGGCTCCATGTGCTTATCTGTGGCTACCTGGGACCCAGGTAGAGGATCATCCTTTCTCTCTCAAGGATCCCTTGGGTTCACTGCTGAGATCACAATTTTCCAAAGGCTGTATCACCTCTGTCTTTCTGGTTGACCTTGAAGACTGTGATGCAGCTCTTTCCTCAACAGCAGAACAACATCTCACTAAGAGCATGGCTCTGGCACTGCTGCACCCTGCCCATCCCTCTGCCCTCCTGAGGATTATGCCAAGGTAGCCAGCAGCAGGTGCCTGCTCAGGACATTATGGTCAGCACCAAACCATAAGAAAACTTGAGCAGGGTGCCAAAAATCATGACCGCCAAAATGATCAATGGTTTTAAGACTGATAAATGCATGTTCTTTCATTGTTCACCTGTTTATTGCTTTAATTGTTGAGATTTTATGCTGCCTGCCACCAAAGTGCAAGCACTTCAATCACAAGGCTCCAGGAGCTGAAGCTTTACACAAAATATTGTGACATTTGTTAGAGTACTGCAGGAACTAGAACACAGTCAGTGGCCAATAATACTTCTAACATCTTCCAAATTGCAAAGTCCACCCTGTAAAGGTGGGGACACTCACACAAGGTGCAGGACACCCCATTGCACACTCAGAGAGCAGCAGTGCCTTCTAAGAGGTTTGTACACCTGGTGTAGCTCTGTGAGGCTGAGGTGGCACACATGGCACCCAACAGCTCAAACCTTACACATGGCACACCACATATTAAGCCAAAGTTATTTGATGGCAACTGAAGGGTATTTTCCTGTTACTCAAAGCTTCTTTGCACTCCCAACTTCTAGGCTGACATTTTGCAGTCTGGTTTCTGTCCAAGAAGGCCATTTTGGGAATTTTGAGCACAGTTCTCTCACTGAAAGTAACAGAAGAAAAGGCACTTGCGACATTATAAAAACAAACATGTAGAATTTAACTGCTGATTTGACCTCAGGAGGAAGTGTCAGATGTTAGCATTTAATACAGGGGATCCCCAGTCAGCTTCCCCACGGCCTGGGCATGTGCAGTCATTCCTCTGGTAGTCTTTGTTAACCATGTCTTCCCATGCCCTGGTGGCTCCGCGGACCAGCACGGGGGGTGGGCTCCAGGAGGTGCCCCAAGGAGCTCAGGTCCCAGGTACTGCAGGACAGAAAGAAATGAGCCTATATGGCTGCAACCCACAGGGGTCAAGGATCTTTTGGAAAGAGAAAAGACACTCTGGATAGACACAAGAGGGGCATGGCTGGTGTCCATGGGCAGAGTTTGGGCCCAGGCTTGGAGCATGCTCTTGGTCCCACATGGCACAGCAGATTTTGCATAAGGACTGCTTTCAACCCATTGCACACACTCTCTGCTGATATAACCCCAGGACAGAGAAACTTGGTTTTTCTAACTGATCGATTTTTGACAGAGACCAGAAAGAGAGATGGAAGGACAGAGTGACAGAACAGCATTGGGTAAAGGACTTGAGGGCTTGTAGAAGGAGGGTTGGTGATCACCCACAGAGCCTCCTCGTCTGTTCTGCAGTGCAGCTATAGCACAGGGAGTGTAAAACACTGGAGTGAGTCCTAGGAAGCTGCCTGGGGTTTGATATCCAAGAGAATCATGGAAGGAGAAGTGTTGGTGTTACCTGAGCATAGTGCAGTGAGATGGATGTCCTTACCAAAGCCCAGGCTGTGTTTGCTTTGATTGGAAAAGATTAATGTCAATTAATATTTTTCACTCTTCCTTGGATGTTCCTCTAAGAAATGGAAAATCTCAGATGGCTCTGTCACTGGAGAAGGCAGGACACTGCCTAAAGGAGGATGCTCAGGAGCAGTGGCAGTTTAAAATGAACAGGACTTCAGGTTCAAAGCTGCACTTATGATCAGATGTTGTCAGGCTGTAAATGGAACAACTGGCTGGCAAAGAAAACAGCACTGCTGCAAAATTCTCTACAAATAAAGACAGGCTCAGACTGGTGGGCAACAGCAACCTGGGAATCATTGATCCCTGTGGTCCTGGGTGTGGAGCATCTTCTGAAAGCAAGGGGAGATCCAGGTTTAGGAGTGCAGGTGAGAGCAGAGCCTGTCCCAGTCCTCAGCCTCGCTGAGGAGGACGTTTCCAGTTCATGCGCCAGCACATGCAGGTTTATTGTCCTAGGGAAACTGCTACAGAGTCAGCAAAAGCATTTCAAATCAAGAGCATGTGGGGTCACCTGCAGGAAGGCACTTATAGGGCTGAGCATAGATAAACCCTCTCTCTAGACCTGCCCAGACACCTGCCCTGGGCCACATCCTGCTCACCTGCCTAAAAGGAGGAGGAGGCAGATTGCAAGATCAAGGATTCCTCAAGACAAGGTTCCCCTGACTGTGATGGAATGCAAAAATAGCTGCTCTTGAAGACCCTCAGACCCTCCTGCTGTACACAGCCACCACCTCATCCTCTCACTGAAACCTCAGAGCAACAGTCCCAAGGTTATTGAGAGCACACACAGCAGCCCTGCCCTGGTGCCTCCAGAACCTCAGCCATTTCACACTGAGGTGTGACCCTGAACAACCAGTGCTAGCCATGCCTTTATTTGTTTTGCAGACTAATACAAGCTGCAGCATCCACATAATTCCTCCAAAAATCTTGGTAAATTACTAAACTATGCAACATTTTCCTCTTGTATATCGGGGCGCTTGTCAGTGCCTGTAGCACACTGCCAATATCACCACTGCAGTGAGCAGGGCTGGGAAAGTCATCTCTCTTGCTAACTTCATTTTCTCATGTGCACTCTTGGATTTTGCTTCTGATTAAAGCAGCTGTCACCAATCCCCATGGCTGCTCACCAGAGCATGGCACAGCAACGCTTGTCTGTCCGTCTGCTTTCCGAATGTCAGGAGTAGGAATGTGCCTTCTGTGTTCTCCTGTGATTCACTGGATGTTCCAGGGCTTGTCTGGCTGTTGCCTACCAAAAGCCAATTCAGAGGGCCCCCAAACCTCTCCTGTCTCTCCCCAGTTCATTCTCCCCTAGAAGGATGAAGGATAACATGTCCTGTGTGAAAATACTTTCTGTCTTTATTCTGAATTCTCTCCATTCAGAACATGGAAAGAAAACTTCTGTTGTCAAAGAGTTGCAGCAGACTTTTTTGTGGGTCAGGACACCTTCCCCTTCCTTGTCCCAATGGGAACAGCTAGTTTTTCCTGCTTACCCAGCCAGAAAAGAATTCTTGTAAGATGCGAGAAGTATTAACCCCTTCACCATTCGAATGCTGCCTCGATTTCTACTGAGCCACAGCAAACAAGGAAATGCGCAAAGTTCTCCATGACTCCAGTACAGACTGCTAATGGCACTGGTGTTCACTGCTCCCAGAGCCAAGGAACGCTGGCCTTTTTTTGGGAGTCCCTCTGAGTTAGTCCTCCTTGGTGTCAGGAGATGCTGAGGGCATGGTCTGCCTGGTACCTGGCCAGGCCAGGGAGGTCCCATGTCACACAGGTGTTTCTGGGCAGGGGACAGGACAAATGTCCAGTGAGAAGTGCAGGGACATTCAGTGACAGAAAAGGGACAAAGGACCAGAGTTCCAGGGCCTTGTCCTGCAAAGCCCTCTCTGGAGGCTGCACCCACGGACCCCAAGAGGTGAGGCAGGTCTCAGTTTTCCTGCTGACCTCAAGCCTCAGTCACCCGCAGGTTTTACTTTCAGGTGATGTCCCTGAGAGGTGTTTGCTCTTCCAGATCTGTCCTCTGGAGCTATGGTGCCTTCCATGACCCGCAGGGAACATTCCAGGGGAAAGTCGTGTCTGCTCTCTGACATGTCCCACCGAGCACTATGTTTCCAAGCCTGCACCCCTCCCTGCCCACGTGCCTCCTGCTCTTCCCATGCTCCCTGTCCCCCCTGCTCTCTTGCCATGGCCTGGCTGAGAGCACGGGATTTCCCAGAGCTTTCCTGAGTTATTTTTAGGCAGCGCAATAAAGAGAACAGCTAGTTTGTGTTGCTATTTTTATAGCACTCATTAAAATGCTGTTGCTGAATATCCTGGTAGCCGCTTGCTTCCGCTCCTGTGCTGACTGCTCCTCTTTCTTTCCTGTTGCAGCACTGAAAAGCCCATCTGCATTCCATGAACAGCGAAAAAGTCTGGAGCGAGCCAAGGTAACTCCCGCAGCCCCCCCATGAGGGAACACGTGGGCTTGCTTTGCATGAGCCACAGGGTGTGACAGCACCTTGCACCTCCCTGCCCTCCCCTGGCACCCTCCAGGCAGGTCCTGTGACCAAGGATGAGGAGCAGGGCATCTCCCCTGCTTCCAGACGTGGTGTGGGCTCACAAGTGCTCTGGAGTGGCCTTCCCCAAGCAGGGGAGGGTTAAAAGGGCAGAGGGAGCATCTGTGCCCAAGCTGTGGGGCTTTACGGCAGCCCCGGGGTTTGCAAGAGGCTGTGGGAAGGGCACAGTCCAGCCTGGTGTTGGCAGCTCTTCCACTAAGTGTCCAACCACTGAAACTGCTGCTTTACCCTCCAGGCCACATCCCCAGCCCTGTCCTGCTGTGCTGCTCTGCCTCCTGTGCCAGCCAGGGTAGAGCAGGGCCAGCAGCAAAGGAGCCTGGAGGAACCTGCCTGGTGAGCAGGTTTGGGGGAATGCAGCTGCCACCTGGAGAGAATCCTCAGGTAGCTCACACTTGTCCCCAGGCAGGAGCCTGGCTTGGAGTTGGCAGGGAAGCTTGGCCATTAGCACAAAGCATCCAAGGGGGGAATGGGCCAGGAACCCACCTCATTATGAGGCTTCCCTAAATATTGCTGAAGGCAGAGATAAGTAGCCATTTCCAGAACACACTGACACCCTGTGATGTATTGGTCACTTTTTGGGAAGTCACACTGGTTTACTAAGTGCCATCCAGCCTTGACCAAGCTGGAGGGATGCCCACACAAATCACACAATCAGCCATGCAGGTTTTGCTTGAACACAAGAGTATTTTCCATTAATCTACAAAACGTGCTTGCAGGCACATGGAAAAGGACCCTTGCAAGGAAGAATGATTGTGGAATATGGAGAAGTGCTCCTCTGAACTTAAACACTCCAAATCACTTGCCCTGAGTCCCCTGTGGTAATAAATGGCGAGCATAAGAAACACAATATGACTCTGAAAAATTAGTATGCTTACAAAATTTCAAGCAATCCAAAGTATCCTTGAAGTGTCATATATTTTACAGTTTAAGTATACATTTGTGTCTCTTTGTCCTTCTCTTCAAAAGCTTTCACTGGCTAGTTGCCTGGGGAACAGGGAAGGATGGTCCAATTTATCCCAAACCTCAGGCCTTTTTAGAGTGTCTTAATGAAGACAATAAGCACAGCTCATAACAAATGTTATGCCCTTGCAAGGCTGCCCTGCTTAGACCTGGACAGGGTAGATCAGCAGCTGTGTCCAGATAATTACTCAGAGGCATTTGTCATTTAGCTGATATTCCTCCAAGCTGATGTTGTGCAAGCAGAAAGCAGATAACACTGTTCATGTGTTCTGAAAGCTCTTCTGCTTCAGCTGATGCTAAAACAGCCCACATCTGAAGTCTTTTCCCACCATTTACACCCCAGAGACATAAATGCAACTTATAAACAGCCAAGGTCCAAAGGAACAGAAGAAACTTGAGCAAAGCCACAGCTGTAGGACAGCAACTGGAGCTGAGCCCAAGTCAGGACCCGAGCTGAGAATTTGCAGGAGATGCTTTAGGTGAATTTAATTGCACTCAGATGCAGACACCAGCTTGCTCTCACCTGGCACAGGAACCAGGCAAACCTACACATGGTCCAAGTAAAGGATTGTGTTGGTGGAAATAAGCTGGGAAAAAATATGGGGGGAAGGGTAAGGCATTGTAAAGACTTCAGTAAATAAAATGTC
Source organism: Calyptomena viridis (assembly GCA_013390005.1). Taxonomy (NCBI): domain Eukaryota; kingdom Metazoa; phylum Chordata; class Aves; order Passeriformes; family Eurylaimidae; genus Calyptomena; species Calyptomena viridis. Next base: position 241,991 of record WEIV01022241.1, read on the forward strand.
TATTATTTGTTTAAACATGTCACTGCCTATGTTAGAGGCTGGCATGAGGCCAGCACAACAGACTGATGTGCTATACCAGATTGCTGGGCTGGAGGGCTGGGAGCAGGCTGGCTTTGCTGAGCACTCCCCCAGCACCCAGTGAGTGTGGCAGAGAGGGGCTGTAGGGGCTGTCCTGCCTCTGCCCCGGAGCAGAACAGCCCCAACTGAGTCAGCCCTGACTGATGTGTGACCCACAGACATCCCAGTGCCACAGCTCTGACCTGTGCTGGGAGCACATGTCCCCCATTCCCAGCTCAGTGTTCTGCTGCAGTTTGAGCACCCTGCTGCTTCTCCTCTGTGCATGCCCGTGCAGAACTGTGTCTGTTTTTCCTGTAGAACTTCTAAAAACCATTTTGCATCCTATGTCCCCATAGCCATCTCACCTCTGGACTGACCAGCCTCCCCTTCCTTTCAGCCTCTCCTCACTGATCCCACCTCTGACTCAATAATTATGTCTGTACCTGTTGCCCTGTCCCTTCCATGGACCCTTTCAGATCCAGGGCACAGAAAAGGGCCTTGCTACTGCTATGGCTGCACTGGGCAGGTGATGCCCTGTGCTGTGTCCTCCCTGCTGGTTTGGGTTGTGGGTCAGCTGCTGATCACCAGCTTTGAGCCTTTTATACTTTTCCTATGCATGGAGTAAGTAATTTCTGCCTAAGGCCAGTGTGGAGTGACCAGAAGCATCTCTGGTGCATTAAGTCTTCATCTGCCCCAGTGCTTAGTCAGCTGGCTTAGATGTGGCTGTGACCTGAACACCTTCCCCAATGTCCTCCTTGAAACTGTATCACAAGTATTTCAGATCATCAATTGCTCTAAATCAAGGTGCACTGCAATCTGTGAGCCTTGAATGATTCAGAGTTAAGGAGTGTGTCTTCTATCATCCAAGGCATTAATTAATATATTGACCAGCAGGAAAAATTGCTGTATAACAGGAATTGATATATTCTTCTGTTTAGACTATGAGGCATTCCCAATTCCCTCTGGTGATCCACAGCTATGCTCTTTTTTGTTTGTCTTATCCAGACCAGATTTCTCTGGCTTGCAGATGAGAAAGCCATGTGAGATAATGTTCATGCTTCAAGTCAAGCTACATGACATTCATTGTTTATTCCTGTAACAGAAAACTGTCATCTCTCCATAGAAGGAATTTAGGTTGCTGTAATGTAGTTCATTCTTAATAAATCCATCCTGGCTGTTGCTCACCTCTTTGCTAACTCCAAAATACAGTTATATAGATTGTTTGATTACTTGGTCCAGTGTCTTGCTGTCTGCTTTATAATTTCCTGGTTTCTCCTCTCCATCTCTTTTAAAGCAAGAAATTATGTTCTCCTTTGCCCATGTTCCTGGAGAACCACAGATAGTTGCTATTTCTCTAGCCTGGTGTATCTCAAACTGTTTGAGGACATTTAACTCCTCTAGTATTCTCTAACCTGTTCTTCAGCCTGATAACTGGAGTTTCTTCTCTTTTGTAGCTGAAGGTTCTTGGCTTGGCCATCTGATTGATAAATAGTCATTTACCTTTTTAGTGAGGATGGTTTTAATAGACATTAAATCCTGTGGCCATCTCAGCAGCATGCACAATTATTTCTCCTGTTTATGGAACACAGACAGCACTTTCCACTGCCTGATCCTGGCTGCAGAAGTCCTTATAAGATCTTTTTCTCATGATCCTGTGCATTTTATACCGTGGGATTCCTAATTTTACTTCAACTGCCTGTACTATTCTTTTATATTCATATAGTTTGAGATTTTAACCTTTTTGTACAATGTACATTTTTTGTACTATTTCTTTTTGCAGCTCAGCTTAGCAAAGAGCTACTAACTTCTCTAAGTTGTGCTCTAGTTTTTCTTCACCAGGGGATAAGCTTCTACTTGTATTCTTGAGTTTGGCTGCCCTCAAGGCTGTCTTCCTTGGCCCTAATGGATGGTGTTACTGTACCTCTGTGTGCCTCTCTGTTCCTAAAGCCATTGGGAAGTTGGTACAAGGCTCCAGGACCATGTCCATTACAAGTGATCTGTTCATTGCAGTGATCTGCAAAGAGGATTTTCCCAGTCCAATATCATAGCTGGGGTGAGGAACCAGAGAGCACAGGAGCTGCAGGACTGCAGGAAGTTTTAAACTTCATGGCTGACCTGGGTAGAGAGTCTGAGTATCTTCACTACTTGCTCAGCCTGATATTCCACTCCAGAGTGCCAGGATTCCCACAGAAGCCACTAACAGGACACTCTGGAAGTGCCTTGGTGCAACTCTCAAAGGTAACCTGGTGTGCAAGCCACCCACTCCCAGGGAATAGGTCTCACCCTTCCCAGAAGGTCCCATAATACTCCAGGCATCAGAAGCCCAGTGGTGATTGTGAAGGACACAGGAGTGGGTGTAGTGATCACTCAGCAGCTCCATGCACGTTGTTCACTTTCTGAAGACCTTCTGCCCAAGAACAAGCCAGTGTATGAGTGACAAAAAATGCCATTTAGGACTTCATTCAACCCAGTTTGTAATAAATCCAGAAGACTCATGGGATAGCACAGGGGCTGGTGCTCTCTGTACCTTATTGCTGCTCCAGCCAGGTAACCCTTTGCATTTGTGTTCTGCAGACTGAAGATTATCTCAAGCACAAGATCAGAAGCAGGCCTGAGCGCTCAGACCTGGTCAACATGCACATCCTGCAAGGTAAGAGTGCCCAAGCCTCTCCCCCACACTGCTCGTGCTCCAGCCCTGGGGCTCGTGGCCCTCCTGCCCCACTTGTGTTCCTTCAGCACTCTCATCATGATTAACTTTGTTCCAGCAGCAGCTCATGAGAGGCAGACTCAAATGGGACAGAGGTTGTATGGAATTCTGTCCAGGCATGGTCTTCAGGAAGCAGGGATGTCTATCCCCTGAGAGACATAGTCCAAAGGCCATCTAATCTTTTTCCTACCTCTGGCAGGGACTAGTGTAAGATGGTCTAGAGAACAGTGGGTACAGAACAGCTGTAAGAGAGAACTCTGTTGGACACAGGAGCTGATGTCTGATCATGAAAAGAAAACCCAGGGCACTGAAATTCCTACAGCAGGTCGTGGTAACACCCTCATCTTTTGCGCTGCCATAATTCTGGATATTTTGTGTGACAACTCATGCAGTCAATGATCCAAGCACAGCTGTATGAAAAGCCCTGCTATCAGTCCGTGAGCCACAGCCTGAGCCCTCTCCCATCCTGGTGTTCCCTCCCAGCCAGAGACCTGGCACGGCTGCATCCCATCACAGACAGCAGAACCTCACGGTGTCCCTCGTTATCTCCAGAGATAACAAGATCCTTGGAGACAGAGAGGATGTGCAGCCTCCCTCCCTCCTTGAATCCTCTCAGTTGCCTGGCAGAAGCAGATCCCTCTCTGGCAGCTGTAAATGCTGCCCTCTGCTCTCAGCAGGGATGCAATCCCTATTTCTGTTTTCCTCTGGCAGGCAGGAGGGCTGAGCCAGCTTCCTATCCTGGATCAGTGTTGCTGCCTTGGTTTTCCCTTGAGTGTCCATCCCTAAAATGAGCTGGCACTATTGCTTAAGAGGTGAAAGTGTCTTTCCCATAGGTTAAATAACAGAATCCGTGTGGACTGGAGTTGTGGCAGGGCCTGTGAAGCAGATGTGGAGGCAGCTGCAGTCCCTGGTCATGGGCAGGGCCAGGCAAAGCCAGCCATGGAGGGGAGCAGAGCCTGGCTGTGTGCTGAGCATGTGCTGCCCCACACGACCCTGCCCTGGAGCCTCTGCTCACACCTCTGCATATTATGGAGGTGTGCCTTGGTGTATCACAGACTGACATGTCCATTTTATTCATAACAGGGCCTAGAGGAGATTGAAATCAGCCAGGTGAGACACTTTACATCTCTGAAAGGCCTTACAGACACACCTTCTGTTACTGTTCACCTCAAGGAGCTCATTTGTGTTCACTTGTCTGTACAATCTGAGGCCAGAAGAGGCCCTAGACGAGCTCTCCTGGCCTCCTGCAGAGGATTTTCTGTGGTATCAAGCCCTGTAGTTTGTGTTGCTGACAGTATCTCTTCAGTAGTGTCCAGTCTTTGAAGATAGCACAACCTAGATGCAGCCATTCCTACTTTACACCTCTGAGGGTATAGAAATTGTCTAGTTTATAATCCCACTCCCACACTACTCATGTCTGTGCCACCAGAGGAGCCAGATCAGCACAATTCAGGAAATCTCTCTGTTTAAGTTGCTACTCTTCTGTCACCACTTGATAACTGGGGACTTCTCAGCTGGCTTTCGTAGGGCTATAGCTTCCAGAACTACCTACCTTTGCTGTGCTCCTCTCCAGCTCCTTCTTCCCCAAAGTCCTGGAGCACTGTAGTCATACCACCTCCAAAATCCACAGCCCAAGACAGTTTTTAACTCCAGTGTAAGTCATTGACTCCAGTTGTCAAGCACTGCTTAATGGTTCTTTTCTGCAGCTCTTCCTCAGGAGTTGGAGACCCCTTTGGCCCTCGTTAATCACAGCCTGTTACTGAAGTTTCCATCACAGATCACTCGTAGGCCTTGCAGAGGATGCTCCAGCTGTAGGCTGTGTTTGTAAGCCTAGACTGGTAGAGAGAGGCTCTTTTTGGGAATGGAGAAGCTGAGCCTGAGGCTCAGAGGAGCACCCATGGCTGTGCTGAAGGGAAGCATGTTCTGCCCCCTGGTCCTGATGCCTTCTTTGGCCTTTCAGACTCTGCTGCAGAGGGATCCATTCAGTCTACTCAAATGAAGCTGAAAAGAGCCCGACTGGCAGATGACCTCAATGAAAAGATTGCTCTCAGGCCGGGTCCTTTGGAGCTGGTGGAGAAGAATATTATTCCTGTCGACTCCGCTGTGAAAGAGGCCATAAAAGGTAGTGAAATGAACGTGTGTGTTGTGTGTGTGTGGAGCAGGGTAGGGGCTGGGGAGGGCACAAGGAGGCACCACAGTGACTGCAGGATGTGACTGACCTGGACTTAAGAGATGCATTTATTCCTTAAAGTTCATTGTTTTCACAGTAAGCAGCCCTGTCCACCACAGCCTGCACTATCTTATCCAGCCTGTGAGCAGAGAGCTCTCATCTTAGAGCAGTGGCACTAAAACATGCACAACTGCTCAGCCACATCCCCTCAGAAAGAACCTCCTTCTTACACCCCTTCCCTCCCCAGGCTTAGAGTGTGGAAGTGATACCGTTGGAGACAGGCCATTCCTTCCTCCAGCATGGGAGAGGACCTGGGTGCAGAGGTGTGGTTGGGAGCCCAGCCTGGATTCTCCCACTTGTGCCCTGCCAAGCTCTTACAACCCAGTCAATGGAGGAGAAGTGGCCCCAGTCCAGGAAGGCTCTTTTTTTCTACCACTGATGTTAGTGGTATGCAGGGCCCACCAGAGCAAGATGCTGCATCCCTGGGGTGTGGAATCATCCCTGGGATCCTGGCTGCTAGGGAACTGTGGGAGCATCTCTGGGGTGCTGGATTGCTGGGGAATATGAGGAGCAGCCTGCAGCCCAGAGCAGAGGACACCCCTAACAGCTGGTACCCAGCACTTGCTTTACGCCTGAGCTTGGTTTTCCCCCATCACATCCCCCTCCCTGAGGAGGGAGGCAGAATCCTCCACAGTTCCCTGCAGGGAAGCTGGTGGGGGAGCCAAAGCAGAGCAAAAAGGTGACTCAAATTTCACCAGGACCCAGTGCCAGGACAGAGAGGCCCGAAAGCAGAGAAAGGAGCAGGAAAGCCAGCAGGGTCCTGCAGTGACACCAGCCTGTATTTTTGAAGACTGAGGCCGTCTTCACATGTCCAAATTAGCAGTTGGGTCTCCAGTGGGATACTGAGAGGTGCTCTTCCCTTGGAAACTGCTTGTTCTGCTGCTCCTAGTTCTTCAATTCATTGGGATCATTTCCATTGGTGTAATGTGAGGTGTCTGTTCTGGAGCTGAGAGCAAGCTGGAAACAGTGACAGGGCTCTGGGACAGGAGGGGTCTTTGAGTGACAGGAGTGATGCCAAAAATGAGAGTTGAAACAGGAAGCACTTTGACATTCATTTCATCTCAGGAACCATAATAAATGACATGAAATATTCCAGGCTCAGATGGTCTTTGTCCTTCCCCACAACTGTTCCTGCTCTGGGTTTTGGGGCTGGGAAGAGCAGGCACTGTACATATGGTGGCTCCTCCAGCCTGGCCCTGGAGTTGCTCCACTTGCAGCATGTCACAGCCCTCCTCTTTGAAGGTGAAATGTTCCAGGACTCTGCCTGAAGAGGAATTTTCAAGGAGAGTTCAAGTAAAATCTTCCCAGCCACTTATCGAAGGAGAGAACAGTAGAAAAAAAAGTTTAAAAAAATCCCCCCCCTTTATAAACATTTGAAGCAGTTTGTGCATGACTTTATCCCCTGAAGCTGAGGTTTGGAGGCTGGGCAAGTGAGCTCGAAGCTTGAGCAGAGCTTCTTTCCAGCTGCCTTGTCAGGAACTCATGGTAAACAGAGATTTACAGGACCAAACTGTTAAAAACAAAACGTCTGTCTTAAAAATGAAATGTTCAGTTTTAAATTTCTCCCTTTTGCAATGCCCTTCTATCACATTGCTGGGGAAAAAGTGTCCTGCAAGCCAGTTCCATCCCATTTAGGGTGAAACATGCAGCACATTGGGGTCAAACATGAAGCTACTTGGTACTATTGAGTGCCATGACAAGAAGGTGATGTAGCTGCACCAGGAGCACCATCCCAGCCCTCAGGTCCCTGCAGAAGAAAGCCCCTGGCTGACGGACCCTCAAGTTGATTTGCAGAGTCTAAGGTGCTTTGTGGTGCACAGTTTGGGACGAAGGGCTGAACACAGAGCAGAGATGAGCACTGGCACTTCTGAATGTTAAGCCTTTTGTTTTTCCAATACCAGAAAGATGACAGGGTTTAAAATCATTTTACTTTAACCTTGGAATCTCAACTGTTTACACAGTGGAAAGTTCAGCTGACGTGTTCCTCTAATCACCTCCGGCGGGGTGAGCAGAAAGTGCCAGACCCCAACCGAAAGCCCAAATGTCCCAGTGACAGGAGGCTGCCAGTGCCCTGCATAGCTGAGCAGTGATACAAGAACCCTTTTTTACCAGGTCCTTGTCATCACTTTGTCCAATGCGCTCGAGAGGACAATACCCAGTGCATTAGAAACAGCCTGGAGCAAACACCATCCTGCCTGAGATTACAGCAGGGACATGGGATCGAGAAACAATATGCTCGGCTGGTCTGGGTGAGAGCAGGACAGATAAGGGAAGCATTCCCCATCGGCACAGGCCTGTGGTATCAAGCAGCAGGATGCAGCACATTCCTGTCATGCTCTGGGCTGTCACTGTGTCCTGAAGGTCCCTTGGGCTCCCAGCTTTGGCACCACTTCTCAATGCACATGCATTAAATGCCAGCCCAGGAAGAGCCTTGCAGATCCTCAACATCCTTGTGGATCCTCAACATCCTTGCAGATCCTTGCTTGGAGTCATTTTTCCTGAGGGGATGCCCATGCTGGTCTGCAGGCATGGGAAGCAGCTCCCACCTGGCACAGGTGGACCACGGAGTGCCTCAGTTCCTCAGGAGTGCTGCCTCTGATGGAGAGGACACAGGCCCTACTCCAGGGACATAGGAAGAGAGCTGGACACAGCTGATCTTGTATCCCCAGCCCATGTGGAGGCTGGGCAGCGGCTCAGGAAGGGAGCCAGGGCTCCATCCTCACCCACCCTGGCACCAGCAGCCACAGGGAGCAGAGATAACCCTTATCTCCCAGATAGGGGCAGGGGTCAGAGCAGGAGGTGCGTGTCGGTGAGAAGGTGCACATTGCTAGACCAGCAGCAGGGACAGGTGGAAGCTTGTCCCCAGGCCCTTCCTATTTCCCCATTTGTCACCTCGCTATCGGTGTGCCAAGCTGCCTGACAAATGCCAGACATGAGCACGAGGAGATTACAAGCGTGGCCACGCTGCTCCTTCCTCTACCCCCACCTGCAGCCCTCCTGAGGCTCACATGAGACCATTTTTTTTCTCAGCACTTCATTTATCAGCAAAACCTGGGGTCAAGAGCCCTTGCCCCTCTGACTGGCAGATAGTGTGAGGGAGCTGTGCAGGGGGGCAGCAGTGCCTGGGGCTTGAGGGAGGCGAAGGCAGTGGTTTGAACCGCAGTGGTGTGGGTGAAGCCCGTGCTCAGAGGCAGGATCTGGGAGCCTCTCTGCACCCGCAGCCAGGTCCACCCGTGATGGGTCCTGTGCCGTGAGGGGATGGGTCACGTTCCGCGTCGATTTCAACCTCAGTTCTGCTGAGGACAGGGTCCCACGCGTGGTGTAGGTGCTCACACCCCTGTCCCCGCTCAGCCCAGCACTGGGGCAGGACGGCAGAGCCCCTCCTGCACCAGTCCCACCTGTCTGCACCAACCCTCTTCGCTGGCGGGCCTGGCTCCTCCAGCACCTCTTCTCTCCCTGTCCCAAGGGTCCATGGCCGCAGCTCCTCAGACCCCTCCTCTCCCTCTGCCAGATGCCCCGTCCACGGCTCGGACCAGGCTCTGGTGCCCCCCCGCTCTCCTCCTGCCACAGCCGAGCCCCCCGGGCACCACACGTGTCCCCCGCCCACGGCCGGGTCTGGGGGCACCCCACACCTCCCCAGTCCCCCCCGCTCCCCGCGGGCCCTGACCGCCGCCCCTCTACCCCCCCAGGCACCCAGGGCGGCTTCCCGCGCCCGGCCGACGCCT
>WEIV01022241.1:250740-355468 GCA_013390005.1 Calyptomena viridis
GAGGGAAGGGCAGGGAGGGGAAGAAGGGGAGGGAAGAGGGAGTGGGAGAACTGGGAGGGAATTGTGGGAATGGAATGGAGAGGCCGGGGGAATGGGGGAACTGAGGTGGACTGAGGCAGACTGAAGGGGCTGGGATGGACTGGGGCAGACTGAGGTGGGGGAGGACTGGAGGGACCACAGGACAGCCGCGAGCACTGGGATAGTCTGGGGACACTGAGGGGCCGGTAGTGAGCAGGGTACGGGGCTCAGATGAAACGGAAAGGGCTTGGAACCCAAGGAAGGCTGTGGAGACAGAGGACTGGGAAGGGACTGGGATAGCGTGAGGGTGTGGGGATACTTGACTGGGATAGACACGAGGGAACTGGAATGGACTGAGGCATCTGTGGGGACTGAGGACAGCATGGCACCAGGAAACGTGGTACCAGGTGCCCCTGTGCAGGCTGGGCAGCCCTACAGCCCCTCTCACCTCTCCCTCACAGGATCGTCCCCCCAGTGCCGATGGCCACGCTCCGGACCCGGCCCCGGGGCAGGGCAGCCAGTGTGACAGCCCCAAGCAGACGGTGGGGCAGGAGAGCCCCACACTCCCAGTGACCTCTGCCGTGAAGGTAATTCCTGTGCCTCTGGCTGCATCCAAGCCTGATGTGTCCCACCCCTCCCGTGTGAGAGGTCTGGTTGTCCAGCCTTAAAGGCTTTGAGTAATGCAGGCAGACAAACCTTGTGTCAAAAACTGCAATTTGATTCATTGTGTAATAGTACAAGGTACAGCAGCACACCTTCATAGAGGCAATTGCTCAAGTCCTGTGCTGGAAACATCCCCTGAGGGTGGGAGCAAGAGGAGATACAAAGCAATGCTGGAATACCTAGGCAGGCAGAGTCATTCTCCATCTCATGTGCTGTCCAGCACAACTGAGGTGGGACACAGTCCTGAGGAAGTCCCCCACATGCAGGCTCAGCAGCTCTTGGAGCTGCAGGGTCAGGGCACCAGCAGGAGCTGCCTTGTTCTGTCCTAGGCCTCTGAGGTCCCTTGGGTGTGGTAGGAGCTCTTCTCACAGCTGATTCCTCTCCTTCTTGTACCAACAGTCCAAATCATCCAGTGATAGCAAGAACCGTCACAAAAAGCCCAAGGACACCAAGCCCAAAGTGAAGAAGCTCAAGTACCACCAGTACATCCCTCCAGACCAGAAGGCAGAGAAGTCCCCTCCACCCATGGATTCTGCATATGCCAGATTGCTCCAGCAGCAGCAGCTCTTTCTGCAGCTGCAGATCCTCAGCCAGCAGCAGCAGCAGCAACAGCAGCACTTCAGCTACCCTGGGATGCACCAAGGACAGCTGAAGTGAGTGGCACTGTGCCAGCAGCAGGGTTTAGTCCTGTCTCTCTCCAAACTTTCTCCTGCTCCATTTGTGCCAGAGCAAGGGGACAGAGGCATGCCAGTGAAACATAAAAGCTTGGGAACAGCACAGACTCCTTCCAAGCCATTCTGACTTTGTGCACTGGCTGGGGCACCTGTGATCTGCTGGTGGGGACCAGGAATCTCCTACAGCCCATCCTGATTTTCCTTGGGGTTGGCCATCCTCAGGTCTCACATAGGAGACAGCAGCCCCAAGGGAGCAGAGGGGTGGGAGGCTGAGCACAGGGACCCTGGGGGGACAGACAAGTTATCCCAAATTTCCTTTGTTATTTCAGGCAATCAAATGAGCAAATGGTCAAAAGTTCAAATTCTTCATCAGCTTCTGTCAACACCCCTCTTTCTCCAGTGAAAACCACCTTTTCAGGCCAGACTTGTGTCTCGTCTATCAAGCCAGGCCCTCTGCCATCCAACCTGGATGATCTCAAAGTGAGTGCAAACTTTGTCACAGCAGGAGCAGGATCTCAGAGCCTGAGTGTGCTGTGCTGCCCCCGAGCTGTGCAGTGCAATGCTGTGGCTGGCAGTGGGCGAGTTACAGATCAGCACAGCTGGCCCCCCTGAGCAGTCCAGAAGTACAGCCTGGGGCAGGGCTTGGTCACCAGGGTGGTACCTGAACACGAGGGCTTGCTGCTCTGCAGGTGATGAGGGGGTGCATTGCTCCAGTGACCATTAGGTGTAGCTTGGGGAGGCTGCAGGCCAGGCCAAGGTCAAGAACTAAAGGACGATCTGTGCTGCTGCTTTTGCAGCTCTTCGATCCATCCCTTCCATGGTTTTATGATGGGCATCATGGATGCTCTAGCAGACCAGACAGAGGGTTGGCATATTGTCTCAGGGGTCACTGCAGCCAGGCCAGCTCAGCTCTCTGCACGAGTGGGTATCTCCTGCTACATGCACTGCTTTGAACATGTAGGCAAGACAGGGCATCAGCAGTTCTTTTACACTTTGCTAATGGATCCTCAGCCATGTGAAGGCCAAATCCTTGTGGGAGCAGAGACCTGGGGGCAACATTCATTATTAGAGGTAGAAATAACATGAGTTTGGCCAGAGCAGAGCCTCAGCTCAGGTAACTGAATTGTGCAGATGCCTGAACACAGAGTATGTGGCTCCAAAGTATGTGCCACATTAGCTGGCTCGTGGTCTGTATGAAAGCCCTCAGCTCATGGAGAAACCTACTGCTAGGAAGGGAATTTGAGCTGCCTCCATGGCCAGGGGACCACTGCTGGTTCATGGAGAGGAGCTGCAGATCCTGGAGGAAGGTGAGATCCTGCAGAACCTGCCATGGTCACTTTGCACATGGTGACTGGTGACTGCAGGTGAGACAGGGAGCACCTGGGAGGGCAGAGCTTTAAAGATGGAAGGTGGGAGCCTGTGATCTGAGACTGCTCGTTACAAGTGTTGGGTTTCTAAAGGGCTCATCTGCCACTGAGACTGACCACGAGTGACTTTCCTTCCAGGTGTCAGAGCTGAGGCAGCAGCTCCGAATACGAGGCCTGCCCGTGTCGGGTACCAAGACAGCGCTGATGGAGCGGCTGCGGCCCTTCCAGGAGTGTGGCAGCAACACGGTGCCAAACTTCAGTGAGATCACCACTGTCACCTTCCCAGTCACTCCCACAAGCACCCTGTCGAGTTACCAGTCACAGTCCTCCACCAGCATGTTATCAAATGGCTTCTACCACTTTGGCAGCACCAGCTCCACCCCACCCATCTCTCCTGCCTCCTCCGACCTCTCTGTGAGTGGCTCTTTGCCAGACACTTTCAACGATGGGCCCATGTCTTCTCCACAGTTTGGTCTCCAGCCATCCCCAGTTCATGGCAGTGCTGAGGAAAGCCTCATGAGCAGCATGAATGGAGGGAGCATCCAGCTGGAACTGGAAGGAATTGACACAGAGAAAGACAAGATGCTGGTGGAGAAGCAGAAGGTCATCAATGAACTGACATGGAAGCTGCAGCAGGAACAGAGGCAGGTGGAAGAGCTACGAATGCAGCTTCAGAAGCGAAAGAGAAGCAATGGCCTTGAGGAGAAGCAGCAGCCTGCTCAGCATTTCTTTGGCGTCCCCATCAAGCAAGAAAATGCCGTGTCCAGCTGTCCATTTGCATCCAAACAAACGGCCTTGAAAGGCCAGGCCAGCAGCTCAGATAAGCTCAGTAACTGTGGGGTGCCACAGGTGCCCCACATTGTAAATAGCCACTGCTTGGAGCCCGTGGGGCAAAGCACCATCACCTCCTCGACATTCCTGAGCCCGCAGTGCTCGCCCCAGCACTCCCCCCTCGGGGCTGCCAAGAGCCCCCAGCACATCAGCCTCCCACCGTCCCCCAACAGCCACTACCTGCTCCCGGTGTCCCCGGTGCCGGACGGGCGCAGCGGGTCCCCCCCGGGCAGCACCTGCCTCCGCACGGCGCCGGTGAGTGTGAGCCCAGCCCAGCCCATCCCGCGGGCCCTGCTGGCAGCACGTGGGGCTGCCTGGAAGGCAGAGAGTATCCCAGATGGACAGTGGGTTGGAAGCTGACAGCACCCAGTCCTTTGCAGGGTATCTCTGGGGGAGCCCTGTCTCCACACTCAATTGCCCTGGGGGGCCACAGCACAGTGCCAATGCCCCATGGAGCCCTGGCACAGCTCCTGCTGCCCTGGAGAAGCTCTGGCATAGCTCCCCTCTTCCCCATGGGACCCCAGCACAGCTCTCTCTACCCCCAGGTGAGCACTGGCAAAGCTCCCTGGCAGAGCATCCTCTGCCCCATGGAGCCCCGGCACAGCTCTCCCTGCCCTGGGGAGCCCTGGCACAGCTCCCTCTGCCCCATGGAGCCTTGCCATAGCTCCTTCTGCCCTGGGGAGCCCTGGCACCGCTCCCTGTGCCCCTGGTTAAGCCCTGGCACAGCTCCCTCTGCCCCTGGAGGGGTCCTGGCAAAGCTCCTTCTTACCTAGGGGAGCATTGGCACAGATTCTTCTGCCCTATAAGAGCCCAAACCCAGCTGCCTCTCCCCTCAGGGGGAGTCCTGGCAGAGCTTGCTATGCCCCTGGGGGAGTCCTGGCACAGCTGCTCATGCCCCGTGGAGCCCTGGCACAGCTCTATACACAGCAGGGAAGCAGCAGCATGGATCTCTCGGCTCCTGGGAGAGTCCTGGCACAGTTCCTACACCCCTGGGAGACCCTGCTGTAGGACTGCAGGGCTTTCCAGCACCTTGCCAAGCCTTTGTGGCTCCCAGCAGTGTGTGAAGGATTTTCACCACTGGGTTGGAGGAGAGCAGTTACTCTGGGAAGCCTTTTCTCAGGAAAAGCCATAGAGCAGGACTTCCAATTGGGGTCTGCAGTTGGAGAGAACTCGTGCCTCCCCCCAGGCCACCAGCCCAGCAGGGATTTGTCTTCAGCAACCACCATTCCTCACTCGGCCCTCTGGACAAGTACAAATGCTTGGGGAGGGGCACACACTGCCAGCACAAAGAGCAGCACAAGGTTCTGCTGATCGCAGCCCCAGTTCATGCCAGTGCCCTCCCAGCACTCCCCAGAGAGCAGCACCACCTCTCACATGGCCTGTCCCAGCCCAGGGTGCAAGGTGTGCACATTGGGTCAGGGAAGGGCACGGTAGGGGCAGGCAGAGCCCAGCGCAGCCCCTGAGGAACAGCCCATACCCAGAGAGCCACTCCCAGCCACACCCCAGGGTGTGCCCGGAGCAGGCACTGGGGTACAGCCCTGCACAGTGGCACAGCGTGAGCACAGTGCTGTGTCCAAGCCCTCCAGAGAATGGCGAGGTAATGCCATGGGCAGTTGGCACCCAGCACAGCCAGTGAGGTGGGAATGGGCAGCGATTTATCAGCGAGGAGGGACAGAGACAGAGGGGTGGACATGGAGGGCAGTGGGAGCGGGGTGAGACAGACAGTGAAGTGAGGCTGCAGGGGTGAAGAGAGTGGTGGCTGAGCTGGTTTGGGTGAGCTGGGCAGTGAGGAGCAGTGCTGGGGATGAGCTGGGCAGGGGGCAGAGAACAGGGGATGCAGGGGGTGACGCCAGCACAGAGGCTGTAGAGGTGAACTGGGCATGGGGGCAGAGCTGTGGGGGCAGTGGGACACAGTGCTGGGAGGTGATATCCAAGATAGGCAGCAGGGCTGCTCTGGGCAGCTGGGCAGTGGTCAGTGAGCACCAGGAGGGAGCAGCAACACCATGGTGGCATCTCCAGCTCCTCTCTCACTGCTCGGAGGAGATGGTCCCATGGTGTCATCCCAGCTGCAACACCACCCATCCAGGGCACTCCCCTGCTGCCTGAAAGGAACTCCCAGGGGTGAGATCTCCTCTGTCCCCAGCACTGGAGGGCTGTTCCCCACAAGCCAGGGATAGTGTTCTTTCCAGCTGCCCTCCACAGAAAGGTGGCCAGGATGTGCATGGCCAGGCTGAGTGATTGCACGGCTGCCCTGTATCCACCCCTGGATCCAACCCACCTGCAGAGGCTGTATTGCTTCCCTAGTGCTGACTGTCATGGGACAAGGCCAGGGCCAGGCAGTGGGGAAGGACACACAAGGGGACAGCAGCTGGCAGGCACTGGACCTTCAGATGAGGTCCCTCCTGAAACTGGGGACTGGCAAAAAGCTGGCAATGATTTGCAGATATTTGGCAGAGTTTTCCCTCTTTTCACTGGCCTTCCCCGGCCTGGGCTCTGTGAGATTCCCTTGGAGAAGCAGTGATGGAGAGGGGCTGGGAGGCAGCTGGGGCAGCAGCCCATGTCTGTGTTCCCCTTGCCCTGCACATCCACAGCTGGGCTGAGCACCAGGATGCTGTGACACCATTCCCATGCTCTGGCAGTGACCAGGGGCTGGTCTGGCCTCGGGTCTCAGAGCCAGACTGAAGCAGCTGGTTTATCTGCCTCTATCCTCCTCCAAGGCCAGGCATTTTGTTTGTTTAACCCACGAAATCATTATTTTCCCTGGCACCACCCCGACCCCACAGGGATGTGAGAGCGGGGCCTGCCGTGGTGCCTCCCTGTGCACTGACTCCTTTCCCTGTATTTCCCCATGCAGATGGCTGCCCAGGCAGGTCAAAAGTTTTCTATTCCATCCCCAAGTTTTTGTAAGTCAAGCCCAGCCCTGTCAGAGGTAAAGCAGCCTCCACCCTATGAGGATGCAGTGAAGCAGGTAACTGCATGGTTTTTGTTTTCTACAGGGCCAGGACTACCCAGGGTGTCCTTTTGTGTTTAGTGGGACTCAGCTGCAGGAATTCCAGCAGCTGTGGGGTCTCTGGGTAGGACAGGCCTGTTTCCATGAGGAATGGGCTTTTTTAAAGGGTTGGTTGCTAACTGGCTGCATGGAGCAGTGAGACACCATGCTGGGCAGGACAGCATCCACTGCACCCTGGGGTCCTGACACCCCCCAGAGACACCAGGGTGCCAGTGCACTCTTCTTCAGTGCTGTGTGAGAAACAGACCCCTGAGCATTCCCAAGTCACCAGGAAATCTCACCTTCACTCTTTAGCTCATTAACAACACATCCTGCTCTGTGCCATCTGCCCCCTGAGCCATACCCTGGAGCGCTGTTCCCATGGGAAGAGCGTCCGTCACCCATGGAACCCTTTCCTTCTCATGGGAGTGTGGCAGCAGTGACAGTGCCAGGAATGATGGTGCCTTTAGGAAAGTGGAATAATGCTGTTGGCAGGGAGGACAATAGATGTGCTGGAGTGCAGGAGGTGCTGCAGTTTGTAGTCAGGGAGAGGAGGATGCCTTCAGTGCAGGGGGTGCAGGCAGGCACAGGCCAGTGTGAGGTGCTGGGCCCAAAACATCAGTGTTCCTGATGATCCTGGGACAGGCCAGGCTGTGGTGGCCTCTGAGAAGAGGGTTGGCAGCAGGGCAGGGCACCCTGATCCCGGATCCACTGTGATTGTCCCAGGTCCCTGCAGTACCCTCCTGGACACCACTACCAGCCCCATGTTGGTATGGCCTCTCTCCTGCATGGGAGGAAGCCTTTTGTGAGGTCTAGAGCCATCGTTTTTGGGATCTAGAACCATCTACCTGGCTTGTGGCTGGAGGGACTCTCCGCCTAACGCCCTCTACTCTCCTCTTTGTCGTTTGCTGCAGCAGATGACACGAAGTCAGCAGATGGACGAGCTCCTGGACGTGCTGATTGAGAGTGGAGGTATGCACTGCTTCCCTGTTCCCCTGCCAGCATTGATCATGGGGCTCAGTGCATTCTGTGCCCCCCAGCAGAGCTGCCTGAGTTGAGCAGAGCTTTCATCAGCCCTCCCTGTGCCAGCAGCCACTGAGGTTGAACCCAAAAGCATGTTTTCCCTCCCGGAGCCTGTTGCTGTGTGTGCAGGCCTGCGGGGCTGGGCTGGGCTGTCACCTGAGCAGACTGGGCAGAGAGAAGGGGCAGCAGGGCAGCAGCCTGTGCACAGCACTGCAAGCCCCCTCCCCACACAGCCCCCAGTGTCCCCCACCATTCCCAGTGCTTCCAGGACCATCTCCCATGTAGAGCACTGTGCAAAGTGCTGTCTGTGCCCTTTCCCAGCCCCTTGGGGACAACTGCCAGTGCTCGTTCCCTAGGGACTATGTCCAAACCCAGGGAATCGACTTCAGAAAGCAGGAATGTGTGAGGCTTCCCACAGGGAGGGTGGCTGAGCAGTGCCAAGGGGTTCGAGTGGGGAGTGAGTCTCCATAGGGATGCCTGAGAGTCCAGCTGCAGGGCTGTGGCAGTGCCCCTGTGCCCAGCACGGTGGGCACTGCCAGAGCACCTCAAATCCCTCTCATTTGTTGACAGAAATGCCAGCCAATGCCAAGGAAGATCGATCCTGCCTCCAGAAAGTACCTCAGATCACGGTGTCTCCAGGGAGCTCCAGTGCCCCTCTCTCCAAGCCCTCGGCCCCCTTTGACCAGGTGCCCTTCGAGCACTGCCCGGGCAGCAGCGACGCCCACCTTGAGGTGCTGCTCAATGCCCACAGCCCCCTGGGCAGGGTCAGCGAGATGGCCCTGCTGAAGATGGGGGCAGAGGAGCCCCACTTCGAGGGGATGATGGAGGGGTTCTCCGGCAAAGCCGCAGACGAACTGCTCAACTCCCAGGAGATTTTACAGACTCCCCTGTCACCCATGGAAACCCAGCTCTCCCCATCCCCTGCCGAAGGCTCTGGTTTACAAATGAGTTTCACTGAGTCTCCGTGGGAAACGATGGAGTGGCTGGACCTCACCCCCCCCAGCTCTGCCACCGGCTTCGGCTCCCTGACCCCCGCGGGGCCCAGCATCTTCAACATCGACTTCCTGGATGTCACCGACCTCAACCTGAACACCAGCATGGACCTGCACCTGCAGCAGTGGTGAGGGCAGGGGCTGGGGCAGATGCTGTGAGCCTGCAGCAGGCAAGGCAGGGTTTCTGTCGTGCTGGAGAACACGCAGGGCTGACATGCCTCATCCAGGGGAAACTGGAGTCATTTTCCAGCATATAAACTTGTGTGAATTCCCAGTCACTGCAAACTGACAGCACAACAACTCTGGTACTTTGGTTTTCCTCCATCGACACATCCCCACAGAGGATACCAGTACCTGAAACAACACTTTCTTTGATTGACAAGAACTTTGGTTTTCTTTCTTTAATCTTCCCCTCTGCCAGTTCTAGCAGTCACTCTCATGAGAACTGGAGCAGTTCATGACAAGACTGTGTGGTGAGGTGACCTCACCTGTGTGGCAACAGGAAATCACAGAGTGGAGAGCCCACTGTTGCCCTCTCTCCTCTCCTCTCCTCTCCTCCCCTCTCCCCTCTCTTCCCCTCCCTTCCCCTCTCCTCTCCTCCCTTCCCCATCCCATCCCATCCAAGCCCTTCAGACAACCCTGCTGGGCTCATCTGGGCCATGCCCAGGCTGTGGGTGGGTAGCAGGGACTCTGCCCAGCCAGGTGACAACCACACTTCTCCAGACAGCCAGGCTCTTGTTTCCCCCCTGCTGCCCCGAAGCTGCACTGCCCAGTCCTGCACAGCTCTGCTCCAGGTGGGGGAGAGATGGAGACCACCATGTTCATGGTGCACCTTGGCATGTCCTAAGGGGCTCAAAGTCCAGGAGCTGTCCTGGCTGCAGTCAGCTGAATCAGGCTGTGACCTTGGAGCAGAGAGCTCTGGAGGTTGGAGCAGACGTTCAGGATGCAGGTGCAGGTGTTGCATCCCAGTGGAGTGGCTGTGTCCCACATCCATGGCACACACAGAGATGTGGGATGTGTTTTGGTCCAAGGTAGGAGCAAGTCGTACACAAGAACCAGCTGGGCTTTGAAGGAGCTGTTCTCTGCACAGCCAGGTCAGGATGATCTCCACCCCCCTGCCCCATCCAGGGACACTCGGTGACCTGCACGTGGGGCAGGGCTGGACGGGTCTCCTGGGGCTGTGGGTTCTGTGAGCCTCTGCTTGTGCTGCCTCCCCTGCTCTGCCACCCGCCCCCGCATCCTTCTGCCCGCTCCTCCTCAATCCCTGCAGCCACCCCCTCGCTCCCGCGTTTCCTGCAGCGTCACTGCTCCCTCAGCCCCGAGCAAGGCTCCCGGAGAACAGCTGTGAATCACCGAGCCTGGAGGAGCCCGTTCTCCCGAGCCGGCAGGGAAGGAAGCTCTCCCGCAGTGATGCTCCCGTTTGGAATCACCAGCATTTCTCCTAAGAGTCTCTGTGCAATATTCTTCCTCAGGCTCTCGCAAGAAGGAGCCTTTGCTTCACTTCTTGGCTCCACCAAAGAACTTGCTGCAGACAGTGTGACGGACATGTCTGTTCTTTGCAATTCTAGTTTTGCCAAAGTAAATATTGTTGCTGACAAAGATTGTTAAACTATTTACAGACTGAGCGTATTTAATATTTGTGTTACTGGAAGGACAGCACACGGGAGGGGGTCCAGCCTGGCCGTGGCTCCCGTGGTGCTTCCCCAGGGATGCCGGAGCTGTCGGAGCTCTGCAGCCCCAGGGGTCCCCAGGCCATGGTGTTGTTGCATGCTGTATAAAGCACGTGGCAGTAGCTTTCAGGTCACTATTTAAAGCACCACTTTTCTATTGTACAAATGTCACAGGGCACTGCTAGAATAGACAATCACAGGTTGCCTTTTTTTTTAAAGAATTTCTTTTTCTAAGTGAGAGATTTTTCAAAGCCAGTCTGTGGAGAATATTCAGAGCACTTGACCCAAAGTAGTATTAGCTGCTCCACTGCAGCCTTGTACAGGGCTTTCCAGGTAACTTTCTCCTCTCAGCAAGCATATTTCCGTATTTAAAGGGATGCTGTCAGCTTCAAACCTGTAAACAAGCACATTTCCTTACCTATGTTACCAGCAACACCTTCATTATTAAAACCCTTGTCTTGCCACTCTGCTCGCAGTTTGCTGTTTGATTTCAGCACTGGGACAGCGACAGCCACCCCAGCTGCCACCATCTGGTACCAGCTCCATGCCCAGGGACAGCTACAGCCCTCCATGGGCAGAAGTGGCTGCAGTTTTTCCTGGAAGATTCCTGAATGCTCCAAACGAACTCTCCTCTTTCTGCCAGCTTTTTCCTCTGTTGGTTTTGGTTTTGCTTTGTTCTCCTGCAGCCCCCATGCCTGGGGTCAGGGTCCCCTTAGAGGCTGTGGCTGGCACCCTGCCCAAGCCCCTGGGCATTCTTGTGAGCACTGGGCTCTTCTGGAGAAGAACCTCCCGCTGCCCTCAGGCAGAGCAGGCTGGGACCTCTCCCAGGAGGACCTCGGCTCCTTCTCCCCAGGGTGACCTTGGCCCCTTTAGTGTCTCCTTCCAGATTCACTGCATCTTTCCTTTGATTAGAAAATGTTCCCTGGGTCTTTGCCCACCTGTGTGCCGGGAGGGGCTGCCCAGGTGGGCACAGGTGGGCTAAAGGGGAAATGGTCCTGAGACACAGCTCGAGTGAATCTGAAAAGATGTAGATGAACAAATAACCAGCTCCTGTGAACATCTTTTACCTCTTACCCACACCCTGCAGCCAGATGTGCTGTGCTAAACTGCCTGGGCTGAGCCAGGTCATGGTTACTCAGGGGATGAAGAGCTCAGCCTCAGCCTAGGGTTGTTTCAGCAATACTGGTGGACTGAGCACTCCCCTGCCCTGCTGAGCTCCTGCCTGTGCTGCTCCCCCTGCAGCTGGAGCAGAGTGAGTGGTACAAGGGAGTCCCAGCTCTGAAGTGCAGGAAAGATGCCTGTCAGGTGCCAGCTTTGGAGCGCAGAGTCCAGACCAGGGTCCTGCTGTGGGCAGATGGAGGGATCAGAGGGTCTCCTGAGCTCTCCTTCCAGGCCCCAAAGGGCACCAGCAGGAGATCCTGCATGGAGAAGAGCTCAGCCCAGCTCTGCCCTGGCCAGTAGCCCACCAAAAGAACCTCCTGGGAAGGCACAGGGTGTGTCACTGGAATGGGACAAGCTCTCCCCTCCCATTGCCTTGGGTCAGTCCACACTCAGCCTTCCTTGTGCAGGTGATTTTCCCACACAGGCTGTCGCAAGGAATTTAGAGTTCTGAGATTTTCCTTCCTCTCAACACCAAGCTGAAGGATTCCAGTGATGTCCAGCTCTCCCTGAGCCTTCCTGTTTGAAAAATAGAGGAAATACAAAGGAAAAAAAAAAAGTTCCAAGAGTCAAATTCAGATTTTTCATGCCTTTACAGTTGTTAAATGTGAGCTGCCTGGCTCAGTGCACCATCCAGGGCTTCCTCCATGCCGGGCACTGACACATCCACAGCACCTCTTCACCACTCCCGGGTCCAGCCTGGTTTAGGCAGTTTCCCTCCTCAGTGACATGGAGAAACAACACTTGTTTTTCAGCCCTCCTGGGCTGGCTGGGGGTGGTCTGTGCCCTGGGTGGGCTGAGGAGGTGGCACGAGGAGGACTTAGATGTGCCCATCACAAATCCTTGCACATGGGGGGGGAACTGAAGACCCCCAAGCCCAGTGCCACAGCTGAGGGTGCCTTCCAGCACCCCCACCCCAGCACCCCCAGTGCCACCTCTACACCCCCCAGGGCCTCTCGGGCTCCTCCTGTGCACCTCCTCACCCACCCCGAGCCCCCTCACAGCTCCCTGCGCACACTGCCACCCTCCTCCCACCCACATCCCTCTGCTCATCCCTGGCCAGTTCCCCCAGAGCCTCTGCCCACCCCAAACCCACCGGGGAGGACATGGGGGCACCCCATGGCCACTGCTCTGCACCCCCCGACCTGTTGTCACCCCACCCCTGCAGAGCCTTGGGCACCAGGGCACAGGACCTGGTTCTGCAGGACGGGTGGAGGGGCTTCAGCACAGACAAGTTCTGGTTTTAAAGCCCAGACTTGTTCAGCCCGGAGCACTGACAGGGATCCAGTTGTGGGTGAGGGGTTTTGAGACCCTCAGAGCTCCCTGGCTCACACACAGGAGGATGAAGTGGCCTTGACAGAGTTTTGGGGGTTTTATCTCACAGCACTCCCACCTTCAAATTTCTACCAACTCATTGCAAGTTCCTTGTATTCCTACCAATTCCTTACACTCAACATATTGTCGCACACAAAAGGAAACATGTTTTTATACCAATATGGATTAGTATAAAATATTGAATTTATTGGTAGTTTCATTAACAATTTCATTAACGTTTCTCTCAAGAGTCGAATTAAAAACATTGTTTTGGTAATTTACAATGGCACGACAAGTTTGTGTTACATACAATTAAAAATTGATGCTCACAGAACTACTTGTGGCCCATTTGCCCAAGATCAGGTGCAAGTATCTTCAGGAAATCACTGCGATGTGCAATACCAGGATCTGAACTCTTCTGTCCTCTCTTGGTTCCCTCTTGCTTATCCAGCTCAAACCCAGGTGCAGAGGGAAAAGGAAAGAACCAGGGAACCAGGAGATGAGCTGTGCTCTGCACTGTGCAGGGGGTTGAGCTACAGCATCCCACCATTCACCAGCAGGAAGGGTCTGGAGGGGAAGCCTTGGGAGTGACTGAGGGAGCAGGGGTTGTTCAGCCTGGATTGGGGAGACTGAGAGGAGACCCCACGGGGGTCTGCAGCTTCCTCCTGAGGGGATGCTCACAACCTGGATGGCCCATTGTGTGGTTCTGCTCTGTGTCTGCCCAGGGCTTCATGAGGAAGCTCTTTCTTCTCAGAAAAAGCTGTTCAGAAACCTGCAACAGTCTCTGAAGACAAATCACCTGCAATCAGTCCAAGGTGGAGCTGTCAGGAAGCTGCAGCAGGTGGGTTCTCAGTCCATTCCGAACCTGGTGAGAAGCCTGTTTTCCTTGGAAACTAAGGCAGGGTCTCCCCCTCTTCTCAAATAATCTGACTGAGCATGACCTGCATTGCCCCCCTGGCTGCCTCCCCCTCCACCCAACAAGCTGCTTTCTCCTGTCTGGCCAAGGCACAGAACTGCCTCCATGCTCAGATACCAAGGCAAAGTTTTTCCAGAAGCACAGAGGAAACTGAGGCATCTGAATTTTTCTGCCCTCATTTTCTTCTTGACTTTCTATTTGAGACAACTGACATGTTGGGCATGAGCCAAAGTTAGGAAAAGAAGGGACAGAGCAGAAGTGCTCCAGCCAGGACAACAGGACATGAATGCCAGGGAGCCAGAGCAGGTGTCTGGGGTCTCAGGAGATGCTGAGCTCACACAAAGCACCTCCTCCAAGCATTTTCAGTGTAGCTCTGGTGTCTGCACCCACACAGATCCCCACAGGTACCATAGATTTACCACACCCAGTCTTCAAGCCAGCACTTGTCCTCAGGTGTGAGCAGCTCCCTTCCTGCACACACCAAACTCCTCCCGAGCCTGGGTGTGATTTTGGGGCTGTTTGCACTGCTGCCCCTGCAGAGTGACAGCCCTGCACTCAGCTCTTCTGCTGCAGCTGAGCAGGGATTTGCTGTTTGGATGCCATGCTCTCCTGATGGTAGGGCCTACCCAGCCTTTCCATCTGGGATTTATGCAAGGAAAAAGGCTGTCTGGCAGATGCCCCACAGAGCAGCCCTGCTGTTCTATTTCCAGTATAAGGGTGATCTGTATCTCCAGGAGAGGGAGTTTGTGCTTCATTCTCTTCTCCAAGCACTTGCACAGCTTTAAACATAAGGGAAAAGTGCAATAGCTGTTCTCTTTTCTTATTCCTCAGGGCAGCCACTCCTTCCCCTGGGTGCTTTCCATGCTCAAAGCCATGGCCACGTGTGCGATTTGTACCAGGAGTCAAAGGGAAAATGGAGGTAAAGGGCAGCACCTACAGTATTAACAGAATCACAGAATCACTGAGGATGGAAAAAAGCTCTAAGACCATGGAGTCCACCCTGTGCCCCATCCCCACCTTGTCCCCCAGCCCAGAGCACTCAGTGCCACCTCCAGTCCTTCCTTGGACACCTCCAGGGATGGACACTCCAAACCTCCCTGGGCAGCCCCTGCCAGGGCCTGACCACCCTTTCCAGGAAGAAATTCGTCTTCATGTCCAACCTGCCCCTCCCCTGGCCCAGCCTGAGGCCGTTCCCTCTCCTCCCATCCCTTGTTCCCTGGGAGCAGAGCCCGACCCCCCCCGGCTCCCCCCTCCTGGCAGGGATTGCAGAGAATTCCAGGTGCCCCCTGAGCTCCTTTTCTCCAGGCTGAGCCCCCCCAGCTCCCTCAGCTGCTCCTGGGGCTCCAGCCCCTTCCCCAGCCCCGTTCCCTTCCCCGGACACACTCCAGCCCCTCAGTGTCTCATTGGGAGGGGCCCAGAACTGGACACAGCTCTCAAGGTGCCTCAGCAGGTCCCAGCACAGGGGGGACCTCTGAAACACAGGCCTGAGCTCTTCATTTATACTTACCTGTCCCTCAAAGGAGACACAGGGCTGGGCTAAAGGCCAGGAGAAGCCAGGCCAGAATATTAGTGGAAATGTAGCTCCTGCAACTCCAAGTGCTCCTGGCAAGAACAGCTGGTGCTGCACATCTGCATTCACCCTGCTTGGGCCCAGACAGGGGTGGGTTTGACCTCACCCAAACGTCAAAGCTGGGCTTGGAGCTCCTCAGACATGTAATAACCATAGAGGAGCACAGTGTGCTTTTTTGGGTGCTTTTTTTTGGATGCTTCGGGAAGGTCTGAGAAGCACCTCAGCCAGTGGGCACAAAGGTGTGAGGAACTGGTGTGAGATGCCAGTCTGGGTCACTGAGCACAGACAGGGGCCAGTGGCTCCATCTCCTGGGAAGCTGATCCAAACATTGGTTCCTCAGCCTTGGCCTGAGCATTGAAACCAGGGCAGCCTCAGAGCCCACGTGCTGGTGCAGAGGGAGAGGCCATGGGGACTGGACATGGTGCCCACAGGAAGACCCCCAGCCCTGGGGTTGCAGAAAGCCACATGTCACTCAAGCAAGGAATGGGGGAATTGTCCAAGGGCTCTCAGGAGCAGCAACAGAGGCACTGTGCAGGTGTGGATCCTGTTGGAGACACCAGCAGCATCTGGGATGTGATCAGAGGTTTCCTGCACCTGCAGTGACACTGTCACAACGGGATCCTCAGCAAGGGCAGTGAAGATGGGCAGAAAAAGAGCTCCCTCAGGGCAAATCCCAGGATGCAAAGGCAGGTGGCAGTGCCAAGGGAACAGAACCCCAGAGCAGCCCCGATCCCTGGAGATGGAAGGTGAGGAGCTGCCCAGCAGGGAAGGACCTTCCCTGGTGTGTGCTCAGATTTTGTCTTTTGCCTTCACCAAACGAGGGATCTTGGATTCTGACTGAGGAGTGAGGACAACAGGTGATCCAAAAATGTCAAAAGTATTGTGCTGGCACCAAGAAGCTCCAGAAAAAGGCTTGGTGTGGTAGAATCACAGAAATCTGGCAAACTGAGACTTCAGCCTCATGAACCTTTGCACTCTATCTCTACACAGCAAGACTTTCTTCAGCTCCGTTACTTTCCCTTCTCTTGATGCCTCTGTCACCCTCCAAGTAGTGAGACACCCAAGAGCTGATGCCAAGTGATCTACCCAGTCATTCCCATTCACTCCTGATCCTCAGCTGTGGCATCACCAATGATCTCTGCAGGACACTCAGGCTCTTCCCTCTCCACACTGGGCACTCCTGGGACTGTCCCATGCAGCTGGAGCAGGACAGGCACTTGTACAGGACTCTTCCCTGACACTCTTCTTTCCCCGTGGGGCTGCTGGGGTTCAGTTCTGCACACCTGACTTGACAGATCCAAGTCCTCCATGGCTTCCAGACAGGAGAGACACTTATCCCAGCACCAGGCAGTAGGAATTACCTGGGACTTGGAGATCACGAGGGCTTTGCAGAACCTTGACTGCTCTTGCAAAACTAAAGCAGCCTGCAAGGCTTGGGACCATTCCCTGGAGTGTGGGCACAGCCACCTGCCCCACACAGGGACAAGGAGTCCTGAGCCACCAGAACCTCCCTGTGCAGCAAACAATGCTCACCCGAGAGCCCTGAATCCCACAGAGGGCCCAGAGACAGAGACCTGAGCCAGGGCTCCCTACACACCTTTAATTCAGCACAAGCAGACTCCAAGGCTGCTTTCCTCCTCCACCTGGAGCACAGCCCAGGTATTCCAGAGCTCACAGGGAACCTTCCCATTCGTGTCTGACCTTACAAAACAAAGTAACAAGGTCACAGTCGCATCTTAGTTTTATTACAACTGACCTGCAGGCAAAAAGATAGAACTATTACATAAACACTCTGATCCATGTATAACAGCTTAAATAGAGGAGGAAGTCAAACCAGGATACCGGATAAAGTATCTGGAAGCTCTTTGAAGCAGTTATGTTCCTGAGCTTCATTTTACAGACAATAAGGCAACATCCCTGCACATCAGCTTTTTGATAATTTTTATACATTTTTTCCTATGGTACAAGAAAAAAAAAAAACCAGAATTCACAATGTACATTTCTTACACTATTTTCACAGCTTCTGAACACTATACAACTTTTTTTTCTTTTTTTTTTTTTAATCAAGATACATTGCAATAAGTGGTGCATTCTTAATAATTTAATAATCTATATTGAATAGGCTAAACCTGTCTTGTCCAGCTACCAGGCCACAGCACCTCACCCCTGTGACTGGCAGCTCAAAGCTTTGCCCTTCCATTCCCAGCAAACTGGTCCTGCTGCTCGAGATGGGTCAGCACCAGAGCACAGGCCCAGCCATCCCAAAAGGGCAGAGCAAGGCAGTCACTTGCATTTTGAGGGATCCATCTCAGTGCTGGCCCTCTGGAAGGTTTTTGGGTCCCTGTCACTCGGGAGATGTGAGAAGGATGGGGCAGAGCCTGCACACTTTGCTGAGTCTTGGTCTCTTCAGCCCCTCCAGCCAGAGCCCCATGGGGGCCAGAGGGCCCACAGCCCCATTCCGGGGGCTGAAGGCTGGGCAGAGGAATCCCAGCTCCACGGGGTTTGCCTGAGAAAGGCCCTGGGGCCAGGGGCAGAACTCCTGCTCTAGACACACTGCACATGGATTCAACTGATCCCTCCATGGGCTGAATCAGAGCTGCCAGGAATGACCAGTTACTGCAGAAAGCTCTGCCTTGTCTGTTTTGGGAAGACTTTGGCGACTACCTTGCCTGAGGAGCAGTCCCAGAGGAACACAGTCCAGGAAGGGATCCCAAGGACTCACACCAGTGCCAGCCCCGGGAGGTGTGTGGTGCTGCGAGGTGTCACCTCCACGGCCCGGGAACTCCAGCTGTCCCTGGGGCACGGCCTCGGCTCTCCTGTCCCAGCTGGGATGTGCAGGTTGCTCCTCAGTTCTCCTGCATCAGCCTGGTTTGCACTGGGTGGCTTTGGGCTGAAGCCCTTCCTTGGTGGTGTCACTGCCGGGCTGTCCTGGCCCCGGGGTTGCTGCAGAGCTCTCACAGGATGTTGCTCTAACACTGCTGAAGTCCTACCAAGCACCTAAACCAGACAGCTCAAAATGAAAAGCAGAGACCCTGCAGGCTCCATTTCATCCCTGGTGTGCTACTAAGCACCTGAAAACTGCAATGTTTGGGAAAAAAATTCAAGAAAAATTAATCTTTGAAAAAGATGTCAATTGAAAATAGTAACAAAAAACCCAAGCAAAGCCTGATGTGCTGTTTCACGTGGGAATGGGCCAGGAGGTGACAGCTTGCCTGGCCTTGCTGGGCCAGCTAAGAGCCCTCGAGGGGTCAGACACTCCCTCATCTCCTTCTGCACCCAACATCTCAGAGAGCTTCACTCCAGGGTGCAAAAGGAGTGTGAAGGGTCACAAGAGGCTCAATATCCAGGTGGTGGTGAAGTCTCCAGCAAGCTCAGCAAAGTGGGATGGGCACAGAGCCCGTGGCAGCCAGGACACCCCTCCATCCTGCTGGCAGTGACACGGAGGAGCTGAGCTTTGGACTCATGAGGGACACTGGGCTGCGAGGGCTGGGCCAGTGAAAAGGCAAGAGCACCAGGGCTGGGACAGCGGGAAGGTGGCAAACATTGGCCACAACTCCCAGCCCATGAAAGCAGCTGCAGCCTCTGAGCGAAGGCAAAGCAAAGCCAGTGGGTGGTGAGCACTGTGCACTATAAACCAGGTCACAAGCAGGTTAAATTCAATCAAGTAGTTTAATAATTCTTCAGGTCAAAGGTCTTATCTTACCAGGTAACAATTTACAGGACACCTAGTTAAGAGTGAAGAGTGGCTGGCTTGGTAGAAGGAGGAAGAATACATTATGTCCCATCTCAATAGTTTAATGTTAGCCTCTTTCAACGCAACATATTTTTGGTAAAGACATATTCACTATATTTAACATGATCTCTCTTTAACAGGAAGTTCAGCTGAGCACACTGTCCCCAGAAAGTACACTGCGACTGTAAAGCAACAGAATTTCATAGCAGTAAATCTATTGCACTTTGTGAAGAATAAAATTCTCCTTTGCCTTTCCAGCTCCAGAAGGCAAAGCATCTCGTTGGTTAAGCAAGTTCTTCTCCCTCCAGGCAAAGTCTCTTAATGTTTAGACAGACAACGCCTAACTTTTGTTTGTTTGCTTTTTATTATTACTTGAAACAACAATTGGAAGAGTTTGAGAGAAAAATCTTTCCAGTAGCTGCTGAGAAGTCTCCAAGTTTTGAGTCTAGAAATGAATTTTAGGTGCTATCCAATCACGGTCAACAAATAAATGTACTTATTTCCACATTTCATGAATATGTCCACAAAAGAGCAAGATGAGGTCTCTCTGTGACCAACACTAACACTGTGTGATCAGGTATTACAGGGATGCACTTTATATGTGACAATAGTATACAGACAGGATGGAAATAACACCAATATTATTGCACATGGTGTCTGGGCGAGCATTAAAAACACTGCAATATGTGATGAAAATTCTTTACAGCTTGTTTTCTCTCAGCCCTTTTTCTAGAGTTTGATGTAGCAGCAATATCAATCCACGTACATTGGAGAGCTGGGAGTTGCTGGCATTTGATCCAGGATTTTACAAACATAGCATGCAACATCCACTGTGCGTTCCTCATACATCAGGATGAAGGGATGTTTCTGGAATCAGATAAAAAACAAGGTTACAGTTGCCCTCCTGCCTCGTGCTGGCTCCCCAGAAAAAAGCTGGGCAGGTGAATTTGCCTGGTGCAAGAACAAAGGGCTTGTGGTGCCCATAGGACACCAGGACAGAGCCTGGTCCATGGCTTTTCCACACTGGGAATCTGTGTCTTTAACGTGGGAGGTTATGGAGGAAGGACAGGACTGCAGAGTGTCAGGAGGCAGGGAGGGTGCAGGATCAGCAGCACCCAGCTCCTCTGAAGCATGGCCATTACTGAAATACTTTGAAGAGAGGTTCCACCATCAGCCTTGTCACAACGGGGAGTGGCTCATAGAGGTCAAACCCAAACCCTGCTCTCCTGAACCCTGACCCTCAGCTCTGCCCAGGAGGCAGCTCAGAGCAGCAGGGATGGAAGGTCAGGGTGGCTCTGGACCAGGACACCAGACAAACCCCCTTCGCATCAGGGGATGTGAAACTCCACCATCAGGGCGTGGCTGTGGAACCATGTGCCCCAAAGAAGTGGCTTCCAGGTGCCCAGAGCTCCTTGAAGGTGCACAGTGGCCACATGTGACTGATCCGACTCCAAAGCTGCAGTCCCTCCTTTAGGACCCCCACCCCAGACAGGCCCTGCTGCTGTCCAACTCCCTCAGGTCTCACTTCTGCCTGAGCACTCCCAGCCCCTGTGACCTGTATGCTGGAGGCACTGACAGGTGACAGTGGTGGCCAGCACTCTGGCAGGGCTCCAGAACTGCAGGACCTTGAGCAAAGGCAGCATTTCCAAGGCCCAGCCTGTCCCTGCAGGGACCTGAGCTGCTGCCATGGGGCATCTCCCCCTGCTGACCTCCTGCCTTGCTGTAGGACACCCATCACCTCAGCCATGGAGGGCTGCAGGCCAGAGGCTGTGGCATGGAGGGGAGCTGAACACCCTGCCCTGATGGCCCACAAAGATGAGGAGTGACCTGGAGGTGCAGCCCAGCCCCACTGTGTGACTGACAGACAGAAAATGTGCACTCACCAGAAGCTCTTTGTACTTTGGCCTTTTGGACTCGTCCTTTGTAAGGCTAAAGAGAGCAGAAAGAGAAATAGGAGAAGGTGGGATCAGGGAAAATGTTACAGACAACAAATACAAATTGTTATGGGACACGATTTGAATCCACTGCTGTTGCAGTGGGACTCACTGCCTTTGGTTTCCTGGAAAACTCATCCTTGTATCCTTGTGCTGTGAGTGACCACAGGAACTGCCTCCCTCCCACCCTCACAGCCATCCCAGCTGTGCATGCAGGGGACAGCAAGTGGCCACCAAAGCCCTGTGACAGGGGAGATGGCAGGGAGAGGAACGGGCTGGGCGAGGGTGACAGAGCTGCACCACTGGGAAGAGAATGGGTACATGTGTCACCTTTCCCAAATAAGGAGAGTTACTCTAATTCCTGACAGCTGCATTTCCATCCCCAGGGGCTCTGGGTGGGCCTTTCTGCAGCTCCAGCATCACCCCAGTGTGGCCTGAGGTCATCAGAGCAGCCGAGGGTCAGCAGCACTGCCCTGCCCAGGACCTGCCCACAGAACCTGTGGGGCACAGAGGGCACAAACCCAGTGACCGGGCACACACAGCCCTCTCCAGGCTTCTGCCTTCAACAGCAATTCCCTGCCTGACCCCAGCGAGGCTCTGGGAGGGCTCCAATCTGCTCCTCACACACCAAGCTCTGCTCTGAAATGTCCACACGTTTTGCTAAAGCACTCCAAGAAATCTCTCCTTCCTTTTTCAGCTGAACATGAGGCTGCATGCCTGGAGCAGTCACTGGCAGCACCAGGAGCTGTAACTCCTGCACAGGAACTCTAGTTCCCAGGATCCTGATCCTTGGGAGCTCAGGGTCCCACAGCTGCCAGAGCCACAGCACTGGAGACTCCGGAGCAGAAAAGCTGAACCTCTGTAAGCAGCAGGAATGGGGCTCCAGACAAGCCTCTGACACAGGGAGGGTTGGGCTGAAGGGGAGAAATGTTCCACCCAGGCATTCACAGAACTGAAAGAAATACCAGAAACTCTTCAACATTGAAATGTTAAGTGTCTTGCCCAGAGAAGCTGTGGCTGCCCCATCCCTGGAAGTGTCCAAGGCCAGGTTGGAGCAACCTGGGATAGTGGAAGGTGTCCCTGCCCATGGCAGGGGTGGCACTGAATGATCTTTAAGATCCTTTCCAACCCAACCCATTCCACGATTCTGTGGCCAAAGATGTGGCTGTTTAATGGAGGTGCTGCACAGGCTGCTCTGCCGAGTGACCTGGAGCCAAACTCACAGGGCAGGACAGCAAGTTCCTGGCTTTGCAAACTCTGTGGATATCTCATCTCCATGGAGAATTACATGGGAAACAGTTTGTTCTGTTCATGGGGAAAGCAACTCTGATCTTAGCAAATATTACACTGGTTTTGACTAAAAAATAGAAACAACTTCTGAGCAGTAAATCATTTTAATGCTTGATTTTTCCCAGCCCCAAGACCTTCCTTACAGGGGGCTGGAACTGGAACCTGATCTTAAAAATTTGTAATTCTGGAATAGAGTATAATCCAAACCCAAAAATCATCTTCAGAGGATGGAAAACCTGAAACAAAATCTCTTGAATGTTAAAATTGTTTAGTGCTGAGCCTTCCTGTATCACAGAACTTTGAGGTGGCCATCCCTGTGCCGGGGATGTCCATCACCTGGTCTGCCCAGGGCAGAAGGTCCCAGAAGGTCACACTGATCCAAACACAGGTCACACTGATGGATCTCCTCTGTGCTTTGGTATTAGGTTAACAAAATTATGTTGATCACCTTTCACATTTTGATAGAAAAATGCTTCACCAGAAAATTCTAAATTGGCCCTTACCCTAAGCAGGACCCCACTCCTGTGGCAGGTGGGGGGACTCCCCAGGCCCCCCTGAGCAGCACTGCACACCCTCCACCTGGGGCTGCAGAGGCCCTACCTGCAGAAAAACCATCTCCAGTCTTGATCTCAACAAATGACTGACACAAAACACGAGGCCAACACCCCAGCAAGCCATGGGCACAGGTCCTGGCAGTCACTGCTGAGCAGGACTGGGCTGGAAGGCTCCTGGCCCTGCCAGGCAAAAGGCAGGACACTAGAGATCCTCTCTGCCCAAGAACAGAACAATGCTGTCAGGTGAGTGTGGCTTCAGCCTGCAGAAGAAGGGGCAAACAGCAGGTCTGTCCCAAGGCTGTGTAACACCAAGGACTCACAGGTCAGGCCCTTACCTGGCCACACAAAGCTCCTGCCGTGGCTCTTACCATGCCTCTCCCTAGCACAGCCTCTCAGAGGTTTTCTCCTTGTTCCTTCCCTGAAGAGCAGTTTCCAAGGTGTGTCCTTCAGTCCCCACCCAAACAAGTCCCCCTTCACCTCCAAACCACTGGAATGTGAGGGGTCCTCACCCTCATGCTACTGAAGGAATGTGAAAATAAGGCAGGAAGTGTTGGGCATGTGACCCTTGTCAGATACCCAGCAATGACAAAAGCAGCCAATTCAGCAGGACACACTTACCACAAGTTGACGAAGTTGATGAAACTGGGGGAGAATTCCCTTTCCTCTGAGTTGCTCAGCTGTGGTGGGTCTCCTTTCACTACTTGTGTCAACTGATCAAACACACTGTTCCA
The DNA here is from genome assembly GCA_013390005.1 of Calyptomena viridis. Lineage (NCBI taxonomy): Eukaryota > Metazoa > Chordata > Aves > Passeriformes > Eurylaimidae > Calyptomena > Calyptomena viridis. Next base: position 274,168 of record WEIV01022241.1, read on the forward strand.
CTTGGGGTAAGGGAATCGGCCCGTGGCCAGTTCATACTGCAGGGACACACAACAGCACCAGGCAGGTTTACACAGGGCAAGGAAATGTCTGCAAGGACTCTGAACCCCTCAAAAGGAAGCCTGCGATGAGATTCTTCATCCTGTTCCCTGTATGGTTCTAAGAGCAGGGAAAGCTGTACCCAGCTGTAGGTTGTGCTGCCTGTGTGAGGAGCAGGCTGTGCTTCCATGCTGGCCATGTCTGCTCCTCCACTGACTATACAACAAACCAGTGCAGGACAGTAAAATCCTCCAGTCCCTTCTCAAGCATCCTAACAATCACTAGAGAAAATGGATAATGAGAATCACACAGTCATAGCATATCTATGTTGGAGAAGGCCCGTAAGGATCACAGAGTCCAACTCCTTGCTCAGGACAATGGAAATGAGCATTTTAAAACACCAGTGGGGAAGACAGAAACTGCTGGTTCATATTTATTGTTTGTGTTTTCTCTTCTGCTTCACCACCTGAACAAGGTAAGAGCTTCTCACTGCAGCAGTGTGTGTAGCTTACTGTAGCAGTGCTGTTTAAGCCAGAATCAGAACCCCAGAAACCAGGATTAACCCAAGTGTCTGGGCAGCAGAAGTGCAGCAGCTGTCAGAGGCTCATTCACAGAGCCTGGGTGCTCTGCTCTGCACCACTACACTCACCATCCCCCCTCAGCTCAGACTTTGAACACAAAACTCATTTACAGTCCACCACCTCTTCCCTGCTCACATCTTGTTCTCTGCAAACACAGCTGCAGCCAAAGGTGTCCACGGGGGTTCGGGAGAACCACCTACCTGGAAGGGATTTATTGTTTCTGAGCCAGAAAGTGCCCACTTCAATCCCAACACTCAAACGTGCTGGGCTGGGCTTGGAGCTGGGCTGGGCTTCCAGTGTGTGACACCAGCCCACTGCAAAGGAGCCAACCCCCCTCACTTACCAGTGTAATCCCCAAGCTCCAGACATCTGAGCGGACGTCGTAGCCTTGCCGGGAGGCACTGGGATCTATCCTTTCCGGCTGAAACAGGAAGAAGGATCAGTCAAGCACGGTGCCATGCAGAGAGCAATGAGAAGCATCTGCAGACTCAGAAAACAGTCTGAGTGTGTCCCATTGGGCAGAGTCTGGCACAGCTCCAGAGGCAAACTTGTGGCAGAACTCCAACAGCAGAGAAACATCTTCAGGAAATGCTTAAAACACTGATTTGATGGAGCTACAGTGGAAAAGGTGATTGGAAATGGCCACTTATCACAGTCCAATCCTTTGGTTTTTTTTTTCCTTTTGCATAAGCACCTTGAATAATTGTGACTGGCTATTTATTTAGTTTTGTTCAACTTTGGGATCTCTTTAACACAAAGTCTCATCTTCTCTGTTTTCACAGCCAAGTTGTCCACAAGGAATCATAAGAACTGGAATCAACATCTTATCCACCATCCCGGGGAACTGAGGCTGAGCAGCATTTACCAGAACTCTTCTCCCCAACTGGCTGCTGGCTGCCAAACCTCAACAGGCATCAAAAACAATGCATTTTATGAACAGTTCCTCTTTACAAGGTTTTGGTCATCCCTTGAAGGCAACTATGATGTTACAAGGTCTTCAGACATCCAAAACATTTTTCACAGAAAACAATATTGAGCCAGGCATGGGTGATATGCTCCTAAGAGCAAGCCATCCAGAAAGGTGAACCAACAAATAAACATTTTTATGCCTTGCACGTCATCTTTATGGGAGGGACACCTCAGTCAGCCTTCTTTAGTTAAAAATGTAATAAATAAAATGTCAAAAGAAAGAGGATCTCATTCAGTTTTGACTACAACAATAATAAAGATACTTGAATTGCAATAAATTGTGAATTATGGGGTACAGGAAATACTCTGAAAGCCCTAGTTGCTTTGTAAGCTTCATTTTGCCATAGTTTTGTGGCAGATGCAGCTGAAGAACGCAATGAACTTCAGTGCAACCTCAACACTCCAGTGGACATGAGCACACTGCCACATTCCCACGACACCTCCTGGGAATGCCTCACTGCATTCCTGACTGCTCTGCCACGCTGCCAGCTCTCCTCCTTGCAGCCCACCACCCACATGTGGCTGCCCCAGCTGTGACTGCTTCCAGACCTCTCCCTCTCCCACAGCCACCAGCACCTTCTCCAAGGAAACTTGCTTAGGCCTTGCACACCCACAGACAGGAGGGAGGAGTTCCTGCCAAGCTTCAGTGGTTCTACAGTGGCTCCTACAGCCTCCCTGTGTCCACTGCTCCTCAGTATGTGGGACATCACCTTCCCAGGCCACTAATATGCTTTATCACTCTCACTTTCAGTTACAGGAGGTGACTTGAACAGGGCTGGCTTCCAAGGCCACATCCAGAACATCCTGCCCATCCCACCCTCCAAGCTCTGCCCTTTGCTTTGCTCTCTTATCCTTGGGTTGTGGTTTCCATTCAGCTAAGGCTCATACATTAATTATTCCTCTCATGACTTGGATGGATGTTTCAAAATAATAAAATTACTAAAATTCAACTCTCTAAAACCAACCATCAGCCCTTCACAGGCTTTTCCTGTAGCTCAGTCAAAACCTATTATCACACCCACGCTGCAGGTCCCCCCGTGCTGCTGCCTCCTCACAGCTCCTGCCCTCCCTGGGGACACCAGTTATCCCATACTGGGTACAACAGAATGCCAGAGCAGCTGGGAAGGGATCAGTAGCTAACAGAGCATCCATGCCTTTTAATAACCTCTCCACAACTCTGCAGGAGGATCTCAATGGAAAACATGTATTCCCAGTTCCTGCTACTTGTTTATTTGAGGGGAGGATGGCTTGATAAGCAGCAAACACTCAAGATGTGGATGTTCTTGGATGTTTCAGGAGGTTACTGGATATCTCAGTAAGAAGCAAAATGTCTCAGGGAGGAGCCCATGGGAGAGCACTGGCTCACACTCCAGCTCAGGAAGGACAAGAGGAGCTCAGATGTACAGATCAAAGCTGATAGAAGAACGTGGCATCAACTATTGACCAGCACTCGATGTGGCCTGGCAGGCACTTCCCAGTCCCCTTGGAGGGAAGGTCCCAGACTGAAAAGTAGCTTCCAGAGATGAGTGATGCTGCATTTACCATGCTCTGTCTCAATGCCACAGGCAGCGTGATGGACCTGCAACCCCAGCAGTCTTATGTGTCTACAGCCCCACACCAATTGATAAAAAATAAAAGGTTACCAGGAGAAAAGAATGATCAGAAAGTGCTAAATTTTTTCCAATACAAAAAGCAGAAAAAAATCCACGACACAAATTCTCCCTCTGCTCCAACCACAGGAACAGACACACGAGATGGAAGCTGCCAGCCTCCAATGAAGACTCAACTTCTCACACTAAAACACACGTGAAATGAATTCCAGGGTGCTATGGCAGCAGTGGGAACCATCCTTTGGATCATCAATAGCTACTTTGGGAAGTTCTTCTGCTGTTCAGTAAAGGAAGATGTTGTCACTCACTTTTCACATTGCTGTATTTCTCAAGACTATTCCTATGGTGAAAGACAAGTTGTTTTTCCTTAAGGGCTGTTCCCTGCATCTCCCCATATATGCTTGCTGAGGCCTCCAAATGTTTTACTCCTGTGAGCCCCTTCCCTGACTCTGTAAGGCTGAGCAAGAGCCTGAGCACTCACTTGGCCAGGAGATGCTCACACCAGCCCTGTGGACGTGACCACTGTATCCCAGAAAGTCATAGAAGGATTTGGGTTGGAAGGGACCTTAAAGACCAGCCAGTCCCACCCCTTGCAATGGGCAGGGACACCTTCCACTATCCCAGGTGGCTCCAACCTGGCCCTGAACACTTCCAGGGATGGGGCAGCCACAGCTTCTCTGGGCAACCTCTGCCAGGGCCTCCCACCCTCACGGGGAAGAATTTCTTGCTAATTTCTAATCTAAGCCTAATCTCTCTCAGTTTGAAGCCATTCCCCCTTGTCCTGACACTCCAGTGAACAGTTCTTCTCCAGCTTCCCCGTAGCCCCTTTCAGGTACTGGAAGATGCCCTGAGGTCTCCATACAACCTTCTCTTCTCCAGGCTGAACACCCCAACTTTCTGTCTCTGTAGGGGAGATGCTCCAGTCCCTTGATCAACTTCATGGCCTCCTCTGAACTTGCTCCAAGAATTCCATGTTCTCCTTATGTTGGGGGCACAACTGTAGGCAGTATGCCAGTATTCCAAAAGAGACAGTCCTGCTCTGTGAGGGCACTGTCCTCGGGGGGACCTGCTGTGCTGGTTCTCAAGCAGAACTCTGAGAGTTCTGACCTGGCCCTACAATAGGTGCTGGAGCTCCAAAGACATGAACATCCTCCTGGCCACTGTTACTGCTCTGCTCTACAGGACATTTCCAAGGCTCTCCCTTAGGTGACACTGACCTCCCTTAGATGACAACAATCTCTCTTCGGTGACACCAAATTCTTCTGCTGGCTGCTAGAGGTGAGGTGCCTAGTTTCATGTGGATCTTGACTTTTAAGTGCAGTGGAGCTTGATAAGCTTTGAGATCTCCTCCTGGCATACAGGACCTCCCAGAAGGTGACCTCAGTGCTGCACAAGCCTTGGTCTAAGAGCACAGATATGAGTCACTCACACAAGTAACCCAGCACAGTGTGACTGTGATGCCTCAGTAACATCTTTTCTGAAGTCATGCCCTCCTCTCCAGTACCAGGTGACCAAGGGCAGAGCTATGACCACTCTGTTCTCTCTGGGTCTGTATGGCAGTGCCAGTCGCTCCAGGGGTCACGCAGCATCCTATGCCACAGCCTGCCCTGGCCACAGGAGGAGACCCAGCTCCTCTGCTAGGGAGTGACACAGCAGAGCAAAGGGCACCTGGTATGATGAGTGAAGAGCTGACAGGGCACTGGAGAACAGGAATTCTTCAGCCTCTGCTGGCTGGACCTGCCACTGCCCCAGCTCCTCCCCTGCAGTGCCAGGACAGCAGCAGTGACACCAGCTCTGTGTGCACCACTTCTGCACCTACAGCACAGCAGAGCAGTACTGTCAAAAAATACTTCAGCCAAAACATTCATCCCTGCTTGGATGCTGAATACGGACATTCCTTCCAAAATCCCATTCTTTGATTTCCTGCCCCTCCCCCTGGCCCAGGCCAGCCACGAAGCCTATGGCTGCCCAGAGATTATCAGCAGAGATCATATTTCTAGAGAATGGCCTTTCCTCCCCTCCTATTTCCTTTACATATTTACTGCAAGAGAATGCTTCATTTAAAAACTTCTCCAGCAGCAGCAGCATTTTCCAGGTGGAGACCCGGTTTCCATTGGCATAGGATCACCATCCCCTCCCAGCTGGCTTTCCTAACCACACCTCAATTCCTCGATCTCAACAGCAGGAAAGTGATGGACTGGTGGACAGGAGACACTTCCTAGGCACAGAAAGGTTGACAGGAACATTACTCAAGGCAACCAGGTCCTGTCAGCCTTGGCAACAGTGTATTCTCAATGACCTGGTCTTGTCAGAAAAGGTAAATGTGGCTGCAATAAATCTGGACTAGTGCAGGGTACAGTCTGCACCCCAACTAACTCAACCACTGATAATTTGCATCAGTAAATGCTTCACTGATAGAACTTGGCATGTAACTCTTGTGTGTTGAGTGGGAAACATTTATAATGGGACCTCAAAGCTGGCCTTCCTTAGACTACTACTAATAATAGCCATGAAAATGTAAAATTAGTGTTGCTAAATTCTGCCTATTACAAAAATTACCCCTAGTGTGGTACATGAGGGCTCCTGGAGAGCCAGTGTGACTGGAGTGTTTGGTAAGCTGAGCCCTGGCTGGCTGCTGACTCACTGGAGCAGACACAGAAAACAGCACTCTGGAGTGACAGAGGCTCCTAGGACAGAACAGGAGAGCAGGAAATCCTGGAGGAGCATCAAGATTTCAGGTATGTGGCTGGGAAGACACACTAGAAACCAATGGTTTTGTTACAGACACCACGGGTGAAACAAACATGAGGAGTTTATGCAGTTTCAGGCTCTACATTTGTAAAAGGATGTTACAGCCCAGCCATAAAAAACAAGCCAGTCTGCCTTAACAGAACAAGCTGCTCAGTCCCTAATCTCTTCAAAGAAAAGCTCAAGAGGTGACTACATGAGTCAGAAAGTACCTGCTGGGGTAAGGGGCTGTGGCAAGGACAGGGCTCCTCAACTCTGCAAAGGGAGGAGAAACCAGAGCCCACAGCCAGCCATTAACACAGGGCTTACTCATATTAAATAGTATTGGGACCATAATTAATGAGCAGGACAACTTCACGGGCACTGTGGCAGATTCTTCAGCCCTGAAGAGGCATCTTTAACTCAGGATTTTGGAGATCTTCCCTGTCTGGAGTTATTTTGGAGGGCCAGCCTCCAACACCTCAGAGCTTGACACACCAATATCATCCCCACCTCTGCTTCCAAAAGCTGTGTCAGAGGAACAGGCCAAGCTCTGGGGAGGCAGCAGTTCTGGAGGGCTGTCAGCTTTCTCACAGAACCCCACTGAGGGCCCACAGTTTTGGTGGGATGTCTACAAGTCCTTGAAGTCATTAGTTACAAAACACTGAATTGCCCAATTCTTTTTCCACAGCAATAAATCCCAACCAACAGGCCAGCATCCAAACACACACTGAAAGGAGTCCAGAAGGAAGCAGAGCAAGGGAACTACTTCTGATCCTAGAGGACTCTGTGATGAAGCAGAAAAAGAGAACCAAGAAAGTGTCTACAGATGAAGTAATACATGTCCTAACCAGAAATCAAATATAACATGCAGATGGTCATCAGCAAAGGTGAGTCATCATGTGGCAGCTCAGGCAAGGTCAAGCTGCTGTCATCAGCAGTGTCATCATCAGCCTTAAAATCTGGTTTCTTTTCTTATACATCTCTTCTGTTCAACCAGCAGCTGTTGGTCTGGGCTCAGGATCACCTCCAGCTCACCTGCACGAGTGGCAAGAGCCAAACAGGCTCCAGGAGGATGGGAGAACCCACATATGGTTATGTATCTGTGCCAGTTAGTGTTAGCTTCTAGTTTTGCAATAGTATTGAGAAACATACTGTTATATAAGGATCTATTTTTAGTAACTGCTGAAAAGGTATAAATACTGAACTCTATCAATAAAATTGGCTTATTGCATGCAAGGAATGTGCCCCGTCTCTTCCATCGCCGACCCCGCGACACCCACAGACACACCAGCACACCCGGGACCTGCACAACCTGACCCTGCCCTAAGATGCCTTGTCCATCTTCGCTGCCCTGATGGTCACGTTTTGCTACCTGTGGCTTCCAACCAGCCTTCTGGGGCCACCCTGGGCCGCCCCAGCACAACCAGCTGGGCAGAGCAAACCTGTGGCAGCCAAAAGCTGTTCCGAGCTGAACATCCAATGCCTCCCAAGAGCAACTATCTCCCAGACCTGACTTTTTGGCACTTCCCACTTAAATCCTAGTGGCCAAAACTACTTTTTCCCCTTCTTTTAAACTCTCCTCCACAAAACTCATGTCCTGCCTGCAATACTTCTGGGCAAGCAGTCAGCTTACACCAGTGGCTACTGCCACAATGCCCCATGTTGGTATAAACTGCCTGTGCAGCCAAGCACCCCGAAGGGGCAACGAGGAAAATCCCCTCCTGCCTGGGACACAGCAGGACAAGGTGAAATATGCCAAGGCACAGATCAAGCTCAGCACTGCATGGCACGGGCCAGGTTTGGACAGAAGTCCCAAACCTGAAGGATGATTTTCCCCAGTGGATGAGTAAGCAGAGGTGGTGTTCAGAGCCGAAGGCACACATGTGACAGAGCAGGGACAGCTGTGCCCACAGCTCAGGCATCTCCCCGGCATTGGCTGTGCCATCGGCAGCAGAGCCTGGATCCACTCTGCCCTGCTCACACGTGTCTCCCAGCCTCCTCCCAAATCTGTTTTGTCAGTCATAAAAAATTATGGCTGGGTGCCAAGTTTTGGAGGAAAGAGGAAAAAAAAAGTCCAATACACAGTAATATTTAGAGCAACCAAGAGGATTTTAGTCACACAAATTCAAACCCACAGTCTGCCTGTGCACACAAATGACTGACTGAGCCTGATGAAACCTGGGCATTGGGTCAGGAATGCGAAGCTGAAATAAGCTCTGCTTGAAAAAAGAACCCAGAGAACTTCTGTATCCCTACAGCCTCTCCCTTCATGAGCACAGGGGGGCTGGGAGAGAGGGGTCAGAGCTGTCACTGTCACCTGCTTTGGGAAGTTTTCATTTTCCCTGCATGGCCTGTTCTCTGACCAAACCATCTGAACACAGGGACAGTCTCCAGCTGGCCCTGACACCACAGCAGCAGCGACTGCCCCCCTCCTCCAAGGAGGAGTGAGAGCAGGAAAACATCCTGGCTGTGCACTGGCCCCTGCTCCTGCATAGGGAGGCACATGCAGACACATGTGAAGACACATGTGTTCACTGGGACACAGGTCATGCACTGACACCAAGAAGGCTGCTCTGTACTCCCTGCACTGCACGTCCCCCTGCCCACCCCCTCATCTCAACAGCCCCTCAGGGAGAGCCCAGTGGGCAGCCCCGGGAAGGGGGGAACAGCACAGGGCACTGGCACTTGGGCACAGCCACAGTCTGCGGCCAGCAACTCCCAGGAGACCTGGGAAAAGGACCTGAGTGACTGAGGAAACCAGTGACACCATCAAACTGTGCCCTGGAGGTCCCAAAGGAGCAGGGAGGGCAGGACATTCATCCTCACATTGGCTGAGTTCTGCCCTGCCCAAACCAAGCATTTCCAGTCTCACTCCTCATCTCTCACACAGACACTGGGTTCCCTGCAGTGTTCAGAAGACAAAAAGCAGTAATGTCACAATGGCCACCAGCTTCAGCATGGCACAGGGAGCAGCACACAGGGAGGACACTGGGCCGGCCAGGAGCAACCTCACCCCCATGTCACCTGGAGCAAAGGTGAGGAGGGCTCAGAACGGCCCAGGGACTGCTCTGGGGGCCATCAGCTGCCTGGGGACTCGGCCCTGCCTTTCTTTCAGAGAGTATGAGGCACCAACGGGCCTTTGGCCACTGTAACAATCACGGGGAACTGAAAGCCAAAAGCAAAACAACCTCCCCAACACTGCAGCTCAGAGGCTGCTCACTGTGACAGCTCCAACAATTTTGGTTCAAGCCCACAGCACTTGTTTGGCAGCTGGCCATGGCTCCTGCTGCCTCCTCAGGCTGCTCACAGCCAGACTGGCCAACATCCAGTTATTGTTACCAACACTCTCTGGGGACCAGCCTCAAACAGGGTGTTACAGGTTCCTTCAAGGGGCAAGTGCCCCTGCTGCAGGAATTACTGCAAGTGCCAGGGGGTTGGTGGTCCTTGCTAAACGAGACTTCTCATCAGGGAGAAGCATCCAGCAGCCCTTAGCAGAGCCTCCCTGGCTGAACACAGCAGCTGCTCTTGGCCTGTTTTACACTAAAAAAATACTATTTTTCTTTTGAGAGGAGTGTGGTGGCATGACTCCTTCCCAGGTATATCCAGCTTTGATCACAGCATCCCTACAGACATCAGCCTCTGCTGGCTTGGAGAAAGAGCTGGCAGATGTGCCTGCACACTGGGGACATTTCCCCATTTCCCAGACTTCCCAGTACGTGGAAATGCTCATGTACTTGGAAAGGAGTCACTGAGGCTGGAGAGCAGCAGGGAAGAGGCCAGTCGTCTCCCACACCACTTGCCAGCTGCTGGCTGTCCCACAGACCCTGTGCCATGCCAAGGCTCTGAAAAACACAAACTGAACTGGAACACTTTCACTCACTTAAAAGTCCACCCAAGCGTGGAGCTGTTGATGGAGCTGCACAAAGAGCAGAGTGATTAAGGACAGACAAACAGGAAAAAGGAAAACCAAGGGCCTATGGAAGCACTCATCCACCCAGGTCCCAGGGGAAAGGAAGTGGTGCAGCTATTTACAGACACACCAGGAACTGTCCCGGTGTAACTACATCAACAGCCAAACCACCCACCCATGGTTCTAAGAAAACGGGGGACATTAATTCCTGTAATTATCACCCACTGAACTTGGGAGGGGAAAAGGTGACAGCAATGTTTCAAGAGCTCTATTTACAGGCACAACACACCTCAGGGCGTAGGGTTTGGCAGTACCAGCCCAACCTGCACAGAGCAATGCTACTGAAGTGCCCGAGGTCTGGGATGCAAATGCAGCCTCAGGTCAGAGCAGCTCAGACTGCTCTGCTCCCACCCCTCCTGGGCACCCCTCCCTGCTGCTGCCCTCAGCATCCCACAGCCCACCAACACCCCACACCGGGCAGCTCTGACCCAGCCTCTTCCCTGCAGGAACCTCCACACACTTGCCAAGAGTGCTGAGAGCAGAGACATGGCTCTGGTCTCTCTCCAGCCTCCCAAGGTCTTTATTTAACAAACTGCCCTGTTTCACCCCATTTCCTGGGTCTGGAGCTTGCACAGCCTTTGCTTCACCACAGCACTGGTCTGCAAGAACAGATCTCATCTGTACTGTCCTGTTCAGTCCAGTGAGTAACTACCACTGCTTGGAGAGCAGTGACAAGAAAAGGTCAAATGCTCTGAAATCCAGACTCTGCTTGCGCAGATCAGAGTTGGGGCACCACAGCCAGATAAAAACCATCTGAGAGCTGTGGCCTGGGCACAATACCTTAAAAGACAGACATTTTCCTTCTTAATCTTTGGTGGTAAAGAGAGTTCAGAAAACAGTATTTTTCAACATACAGAACCCTAAGTAAGTAACAAAAGTTAAATACAGGCACTGAGATTAAAGTTCCATGGACACTGCTCCCTGCACAAGGCACCCTTGGCTCACGTGAGAGCAGAGATGCATTTTCAGAGCAGTCTGAAGCACAGAATAAATGTTTAAAACCCTCAGACAGCTTCCAAATTCACCACCACAGCTTTCCTTCCTGGGAGGGCAGCAAACAAGCAGGACAGACTCCCAGGAGCCACGACTCAGCCCAGCAATTTCCACTCAGCTGCTCTGCTACTGCTGCTCTCCAGAATCACATTCCCCTGGAATTAAGTTCTGGCACACTTTGGAATTAAAGTGGTTTGCAAAAATCACTGTAATTCTGCTCTGCAATAACTCCTGTGACATAATCTTACCAGAGCAAATGGATTTCTTGCAGAACAAGACAAACCTGCACTCCAACAGCACTGCTCCCCCTGAGCAGTGTTTTTTTGGAGCTGCCAGAAGACACAGAGCTCCTCTCCACTCCGGCACCACAGCCCTGGCAGCAGCAGAGGAACTCAGCTAAAAAACAGGAATGTGGTCACTTTGCCACAGCCGAGATGCCTGTGCTGACACTGCCAGCAGCAGTGCTCCATCCAGAGCTCACTTCCATCTGGGAAAGGGGTGCTCATCCCATGGGAAACAGGCTGATGACAGGCAGGGCTGTGCAGAGCCAGGCCTTAGGAGCAGGGTGAGATCCTCCAGATCCCCCAGATCCCAGCAGCTCATCCCACTCACCGCCATGTACGGCCGGCACCCCGCATCCCGCGTCTTGGCAATGGAGTCCACGAGCTGGCCACTAATGCCAAAGTCACAGAGTTTAATATTCCCATTTCTGTCCAGAAGAATATTGGAAGGTTTGATGTCTGCAAGGGAAAGAAATTTCAAGCAGTTAAGTCATGGCTGGAGGTTTGATTTCAGGAGCAGCAGCTGCAGAGGGTTGGGGCCGGCACCCCTGGCACTGGATGTGCTTGCTGGGGATCCTGAGCAGGAGCACGAGGGCAGGGAGCACACCCCAACGATGCCTCGTGCCCAGGGGTAGAGGCAGATCTCCAGCCACCCCTAAATCAGGCTTACAGGGATAAAGCACAGGCTGAAGGGGAGACAGAACAAGCACTGGGGGCACTTGTGCAAAAGCTGCACTCTGATTCACAGCAGTACATGTGCTATTTACAGCCTGATTGAAGCAAAGGTCACTTACAACTCTCGCAATTATTTTCATAGACAAGAAGACAAGACATGAACTCACCTCTGTGAATGATTTTCAAGTTTTCTTTTAAGTGGTTTAGTGCTTTCACAGTCTAGGAAAGAAAAATAAATGAAAAATAAGCAGATGTCCTAAGAGTCTTGGGATAATTAAATTTTTGGAGCTCCAAGAACAGGGGGGAAAGTATTTCATATGTTGAGATAGCAATGCTGTAATGCCACGTAACAAAAGCATTTTTCTCTGAATCTCTCCTGCAAATATAAGGTGATATAACAGAAGGGATGTGTTTAAGTGAACACACATCCCACGTGACCTGGGAAGATCCCACTCTGGGAAAGGGGAGCAAAGGGTGAAGACAAAACAATCTCTGATATTAATTATCCTGAGCAATAATTAATTTTGAGCCCTATGCTGTACTTTTTCAGTAGGTAACAATTGTTCCCATTCCTAGACTTTTTATTGGGTCAGCACTTGAAAACGTAAACCAGGTTCTCCACCTGCTGAAGACTCTCCTGTGCTTTTGGGAGCCTTTGCACGAGGTTGCCAGAGGCTCCTCTGGACTGGAAGATCCTGACATCCCCTGCAGAAATCCGGGGGATCTGACAGATTTTTGCAGGCAGCAGCAGGATGGAGGTTTCAGGATCCACTTCAAAACTCCCTCCTCCACAGACCCAAACCACAAGTTTGTTTTGCAAGGCCAGGCCTCATCCTTGTGTTCAGCCAACCAAAGGTGCATTTTGGCACAGCCAAGGGTAACTTTACAGGGCTCCTTAAGGGGAGAAAGGGGGCTCTGTGTAGCAGGGCTGCACTGGGATTCCCTGGGTGGGATTCCTCTCCCTTCACCACCTCAGGCACCATGAGATGGGACCTCTCCCCAGGGCCTTGAGAGTGAGGGTGGGCAACTCACTGAGCCCAGAGCCTGGCTGGGTTCACCTGGCCTGGGTATAAATGCCCAGTTCCTTATTCCCTTTACAAACAAGGGAAGGAAAGACAGTCCATCTACTCTAGGCACCTTCCTTGGGATGATTCAGCCAGCTCCCAGCAATGCCTCCCCCAGTGCACATCCCTGGGGACGGGGCTGCTGCCTGTGCTGCTGGTGCCAACATTCAAGCAGACAGAGCAGCAAACTGGTCCTCGGGTCTCTTTATGATCTGACTGCTGACACCCAACACCTGCTTTTCCACTGTGCAATATGCTGTGGAAAAGTCCCTCAAGGACCATTCACAGCGTGGTGCAAACAGCAGCAGCACTTCTGCTGCACAGGCCAACCAGCTTTTTCACAGGGAGTCACAGATCTTAACTTTCCACATTTGCTTCAACAAAAAGGTTTAACAAAATACTCACAGCTAAAGTGATTTTGCCTAGGATTTCTTCTGGAATAACATCATCTAATACACTATATACATATTTGTAAAACTTATCAAACGAGGTAGACATGAGCTCCATACAGATCCAACAGTCACCCTGGGAAGAGAAAAGAATCTCTGTTACTGTCAAGATAAGAATAAGAAATACAAATCCAGAGAGCACACAGAGATCCCTTGAACCCAATGAACTATATAAACAGCAATGTGCATTCAACAGGAGGGATGGAATTCAACTTGATTAATTTTAGCAAAGAAAGACTTGCCCCCACTCCATTCAGAGCAGAGGCATCTCCCTGCCCCACTCACACCTGACACTGCAGTTTAGATGCCTGAACCTGGATGAACCAAGTCTCACCCACTGTTTGGCTCTCCAGGAGGCCGCAGGCACAGTGAAACACCAGCAGGAACAGTAAGACTAAAAAAATCCCTTCAGTTTATGGCTGAGTTGCAGAATTATTGCAGAGGACAGAAGACATTTCACACAACATTCAGAGATACTGTCTAAGCAAGAGAAAATGAAAATAAACCCAAGCATGGGGGGGGTTGTTGATCTGCATTTTACAGTCAATTTAAGTGCAGAAAGTTGTAAAACATATCAGAATATGTGTTAAACCAAACCCAGTTGAACTGCCATGGAGAATAACATGTTTTTCAGCAAACTCTCTCCTGAGATCTGTAAACTGACCTGCTCGAAACAGATTTGCTGGGGATAACAAATGGATCCCACAGCATAGGACTTCCCCTTTTGCTGTGGTGTGTTTCTGCCCTGTGGGGACAGAGAGCCATGCACTGATCTGGGTTATTTCCATTTTGTTGGAACATTTTAGCCCCATTGAGGAGGACAGAGGGCTTTCCAAGAGCTATTTCTGAAGATTCTCATGCACTTGAGGCAACTCTTCATTGAAGAAATACTGAACCAGTAGAACCAGACCTGCCCTCATCAGAAATGACATCTTCACACCTACCTCCTGCAGACTGTACCACAGGGAGTGCCCAAACTGCATCAGCTGTCAAAAGCTGCACGACAGTCTGGCTGTCTCATCCTGGCTCAATACCACTCACAAAACCTCTGTGAGGAGCAGCAGCTTGTGCAGGAAGAGCTGCCCAGGGCACGGGATAATGCTCTGAGTTGGGACAAGCTGCACACCCCCATGATGTAAGAAGCAACAAATCGAGGAGATACTTCCTCAAGTCATTATCCTACACAAGGCAGATTTTTCCTGACCAAAGAAAACACAAACCACCCCAACTCCATGTTAATACACGGAAATAAAATTAGAAAAACCCCCAGGGTATGGGCATGCTGAGAAGTGGCAAAGGCCCCTGCTCCATCCTGCACATCTAAACTATTTCTATTTGAAACAATCTCCTCCATCTCTGTCTTAGGAGCATCAGAAGCAATTTTCCAGTTAAATTTGGCTCGTGGAAAAGCTGGCAGAGCTGCAGGTTTTAAGGCAAAAAAGGGTTTTTTAAGCCATTCAGAATGACCTCCTGTGAAACACAATCAAGGAACTGCATCCATCAAGTTGCTCAAAGGTTTGGGTCAGGGGGAAAAGAAGTGCTCAGCAAAGGTGTTGCCAAACAGGCTCTTCTCAGCCACACAAACAGCAAACTGCAGGAAGGGTCCCATGTGCCACCAGCATTACAGGTGCTGCTGCTCCAGAGACAGCACATCCCCCACTGCCTCCTGCCCAAGGAGGGATGCTGACTCCAAAGGACAGCCCCCTCTGTTCTGCTGGGCTGGCTGGGGAAGAAGACTGTGGGTTTAGAGCCTTGGGCAGCTCCATTTTACACAGCTCATTTAGCACCAGGCCTTTCACATCAGCACAGGGTAGAGCAGGAGCTGGTGTCACCCACCCAAGGGAAATGGCTGCTACAAGCCTGAGCTCAGAAACACTCATTTCACCCAAAACAAAGCAGAAGGGACTGAAGGAACAGGTTCTGTGCCAGACATGGAAGCAGAGACACCACAGTGAAAGAGGCAAGAGCAGTACAGTGGGAAAAGAGCGCAACCAGCACTTGAAAACACCTGGAAAAAGGTGAACTTGGGCTGCTGGAGACCAACAGATCAGCTATGGATGTATTTGGCTGAGGAACCATTCAGATTTAAACTGCAGAAATTAAATTGGGCAACACAAGTAGAAAATGTCTCTTTTCAGCACCAGCAACAAAGGCAAAGTGAAGTTGAGGCACTTCCTTGTGATGGAGAGTGGCCCAGAGTAAGCAATCCCAGTGCTAGGGATGGGCACAAATCAAGGGACACTGGAACCCCAGCAGAGCCTCACGAGCCCTCTGTAGTGAGGCCAGCCACAGGATCATTAAACAGTCTCTGTTTTGACCAGCTTTATAAAAAAATGGGGACAAGGCTGTATTCCTGGGTTATTGTACTGACACCACGGGGCCTGGACTGGTTCTAGAGTGCCAGAGTATCACTGACCACCTGCAGCCTTGTATTTATGGCCCACTGCACCAACAGTGAGTGGCTTCAGTTGCCCAGGTTACAAGAGCTGGTGTTTGGACAGCAAAACATACTGAGTGGAACAGCAAACAGCCTGGGAAGAGCCATTATTTTAACAAAAGGTCCACGTGTATCCATGTGCATCCATGGGGTTGGGATGGGTGTGATACTGAAACCTCAAGTAAGTACAATACATTGCTATCCAGTGTTGACTTTTAAGCATAAAAAGTCTCTGTATATGTTCAAAAGCACCAAAAGAAGGACCTGGTTTACTTGTCTGCTGAGGTATGTGCCATACAGAAATCTTGGATGTGGCATTTATTGATCTGATAATATAAAGACCTACCTGACCAACAGGAATTCATGTCAGCAACACCAATGGAAAAAGACAACAGACTTTCCCATTATGCAGCTGGTGGCAAGATTCAAAACTCTACAGGTTAACTCTCCCTGGGACTTGGAAAGCCTTAGTTGTTGCAAACTGATAAATTTTATTGGGAAGAAAACGGAAGACTGGCAGGGATGGCAGCGTACTGGGC
Source organism: Calyptomena viridis (assembly GCA_013390005.1). Lineage (NCBI taxonomy): Eukaryota > Metazoa > Chordata > Aves > Passeriformes > Eurylaimidae > Calyptomena > Calyptomena viridis. The sequence goes on from WEIV01022241.1 coordinate 290,503, forward strand.
ACCCACCCCCCTTCCTGATCAAACACCAAGAAGTGCTGGTGAGCATGGACAAGTCCTGCTCCATTGGGAACTGTGAGGACAAAACCATCCTAATCAAAATTTAAGTTTTGCTCTTAGGTCAGGCTGATTTCCCTGACAAAATGATGAAAGAAGCATTTTCTCTTCCTGTTAGAGCTATTCTTCCAAAGAATGTATTTTAGCTCTTATCAAACTACCAGATGCTAATGCACATCTTGAAGACATTCCAAAAGATGTCCAGGAACACCCTGTGCATTTATTTCAAAATACCCCTGCCCAGGATAGGCACAAAAGCTGCTTCACCATCAATGGGGTGAAGAGTGCAGTGAAGAGTGCCCGGACATGAGCTCCAGGTTTCCAACTGCCACCTGAGCAGGTGTCACAAAGATGTCACTGGAGTGCAGCTGGCCAGGAAAGGACCTGGGGGCCTTGGTGGACACCAAGTTGGACATGAGCCAACACCAGAAATCCTTACGTGGCACACAGGACACTTTTCCTATGGACCAGGGACTGACCACAGGGACAGAGGCACTGAGTAATGATAACACAGCCAAAGATTTCCACAGAAAGAGGGTGTTGTGCATCAACAGCAGAGAGGTCAAACAAGTGAGCAAGGCTATGTCCACAGTCCACACCAGCACTGTGCTAACAACACATCCATCCCAGCTCTTCCACCAGCAGAAGTTCCCCACAGGCTGATTTATGGTTTCCCAAGCATGTTTTGCAACTTGCAATGAATTTTTCATTGAATAATTTTATCAAGTATTGAACTTGTTGGTTTAAACTTGGCTCAGCTACACTCACACTGTGTAGAAGTCGCTCCTGAGACTCCAAGGCAGACAAGGAATCTTTGCTCATCCCCTCTCGAGAAGAAAAGCAACAGAACAGTTGCTTTGGAGAGCCACTGGTGTGGTCATGGTAACCATGAAAACTTTCCCAGCCTTACTGGTACTTACAGGTACTATCTCAAACCAGAGTACCTGTAAAGCTCCTGGCAGACATGCAAGAAAAGAAGACTGGGGTTTTTTTCTCAGACCTACAAAAACCCTCAAAACAGCAACACTCAAGGCTGAAGTCTCAGGTTTTCCAATTCAGCCCTATAGGCTCAGCCTAAAGCTCCTCTCTTCTGCCTAGGAGAGACTCAAGTGAAATGTTTGCAGAACCCCCAGCAATTATCTTTTGCTCTTCCTCCACCCAGCAAGTACAGCCCTGAGAGGGAACACAGGGACACGAAACTCTTCAATGAGCATCTCTGGCAGGGACAGCTCTGTGTGCACTGGCAAGTCTGGGCTCCCATAGGTGCAGCAGGGAAAAACCTCATGGGGCCAGTGGGAACCTCACAAAGTTCAACAAGTGCAAGATCCTGCCCATGGGTCAGGGCACTGCTCAGTGTAAATGATGATGGGACTGAAGAAGCCCTGAGAAGAGCTGGGAGATATTGGTGGATGAAAAATTGGACATGAGCTGTAACATGTGCTTGCAGTCCAGCCATGGCAGGGGCACAGGGCACTGAAGCCTGACTCCACGCAAAGGCTCAAACACCATCTCCTACTTTGTCAGCAAACACTGTCTTCTACTTTTTCAGCTTTGTTCCTGTGTCATTAAACAGGCAATGTAGTTTCATCTAATGGCTGCCAATAAACTCAAGCAGAGTCCCACCTGCAGCAATCATCTCCTAGTTTTTGCACTGTTACACATTACATCACATGCACAGACACACAATATATGAGTTCAGGTGCTGCCTGCTGAACAACAACCAGAAACCACAGAAGACTTTCCCTATCACAAACTGCGGAATAACAACACCACAAAATACAACTTTACAAATTTGTGTAGTATTTTCTGCCTTTCCGAATCAAACTCCTGGTACTCACAGAGGCTGCCACAGGAACTTGTATTCACAACTATTTTCCCAATCCTGGAAATCTGGCCATGAGTCAGCAGTGCCCTGGCAGCCAGGAGGGACATCCGTGTCCTGGGGCATCAGGAACAGCAGCACTGGGCCAGGGAGGGGATTGTTCTGCTCTGCTCTGCCCTGGGGCCTTACCTGCAATATTGGGGCACTTTGGGCACCACAATGTGGGGGAGGTGTTGAGCCATTGGAGAGTGTCCAAAGGAGGGAAGGAAGGTGGGGAAGGGCCTGGAGGGGAGGGGTGTGAGGAGCAGCTGAGCCACTGAATAGCAAGAAAACCATGACATAGTTGCCATCATGGAGACCTGGCAGGATGACTGGCACAAGTGGAATGCTGCAATGGAAGGCTGCACACTCTTCAGAAGGGACAGGCAGGGAAGGAGAGGCACTGGGGTGGCCCTGTGTGTTAGGAATCATTTGGGTGCCTGGAGCAAAACAGTGGTGATGAGAGGGTTGAGTGTGTGTAAGGATCAGGGGAAAGCCAACAAGGCAGATATCCTGGTGAGAGTCTGTCATACATCACCCAACCAGGATGAAGAGACAAAATATTCCATAAGCAGCTGGGAGAAGTCTTGCAATCACTGGCCCTTGTTCTCATTGGGGGACTTCGACTTACCAGAAGACTGCTGGAAATACAACACAACAGAGAGGAAACAGTCAGGAGGTTCCTGGAGTGTGTGACAGAGAACTTCCTGACACAGCTGGTGAGAGGGACAATGGGGTGCCCCACTGGACCTGCTGTTTGTGAACTGCTTTGTGCAAGACATTGAGGGGCTGGAGTGTGTCCAGGGAAGGGAACTGAGCTGGGGAAGGGGCTGGAGCAGCAGGAGAAGCTGAGGGAGCTGGGGGGGCTCAGCCTGGAGAAAAGGAGGCTCTGGGGGGACCTTCTCCCTCCCTCCAACTCCCAGACAGGAGGAGGGAGCCAGGGGCTGGCTGGGCTCTGCTCCCAGGGGACAAGGGAAGAGGGAACAGCCTCATGTTGTGCCAGGGGATGATCAGGTTGGATATCAGGCTATCAGGGAAAATTTCTTCACCAAAAGAAATTGGAAAGGGTTGTCCAGTGCAGTGGTGGAGTCACCATCCCTGGAGGCACTTAAAAGACACATAGATGCAACACTAGAGGATGTGGTTTCAGGATCTGGCAGTGTCAGGTTTACAGCTGGACTCAGTGGTCTTAGAGGTTTTTTACCACCTGAACAATTCTACAGTTCTAATAGAGGTGATGGACATTCAAAAAAGTGATGGACAAACAAGGGCAGCGCCTCTCAGGGACAACTATGGATACAACAGGTACAGGTATTCAAGGGGAACCTGAACACTTTCATGGAAAAGAAATGCAGTAAGGGTCACCAAGTACATAGAGGGCACAGGTTGATCAGAGACACTCAGTTGCACATGACTGGAGGCTGAGGTGAAGAATCACACAAGTTCCTGCAAGCAAATCCCGTGGGCCAATGTCCCAGACAGGACACCCAGCCAGGAGTTTGGTCTGACCCAGCACACCTGCCCTTGTTTTCTGTAGGTACAAATGACTCCAAGGCAGCTGAGTGTCCACTGAGGGTCTCTAACACAGCCTGGACATGTACAAACATCCATCAGGGAACGGGGGCTGTGAGTACCATCACAGCAACCACCCTGTTACAGGGGTGCAGGCCCTCCCCATGGTTACTGCCACCAACACAAAGCAGCTGTGTGCAGCTGATGTGCCCCAGAGCCCAGCCCAGCAGCACACACTGCATGGGAGAGCCACGGATCTGGAGCTCATCAGGAGAGAAGAAAAGCAAGAAAGGAGAGACTGGAATACACAGAGACATAACATCACATGGGAACAGCACGTGTGTGCTCTGCAGCACCCAGACATCTGGGTCTCCTGGTTAAATATCCCTGAGGAGAAGTGGAGAGCTAAGAAACCTAATGTAAATCAACCTTCTCCTCCTTAGCACAAGTTGGAAACTGCAAAGGGAAAAAACAGGTAAAACCCAAACTGTGCTGCCAATGAAGCAGGTTTGGGGTGCCCACCTCTCTGAAGAGCGCGCCATAAAACTGAACAATGTAGGGGCAGTCACTGCTCCGCATCACCACATCGAGGTCCATCAGAAGCTGCTTCTGTTCTTTCTCATCCACTGTCGACCGAATTCTCTGAAAGAGGAAGAGTGGCAGAGACTTCACTTCTGTGCCAGTACTGTGTCCTCAGCCCTGTGACAGAGACATGTGCCAGGGACCCCAGACCCACGTGGAGCCACAGTCCCAGGCACGCTCAAACACACTCCAAACACTGTGCTCTCAGAGAAATGTACCTGAATACCCCTAAAGCTGTTTGATCAGACTATGAAACCCTCAGTCCTCACATGACCATCAACATTTTCAGACGAAATGTCAGAAAGAAATTAAAGAGCTGAGATTTCATTGCCAACCACAGCAAAACACCATAGCCAGGCTTTCACTGCAAAACAAATTCCCACACAGTTCTTAGCCACGTTGGATGGGGCTTGGAAGCTGGTTTGAAATTTAACCAAGGAACATTATGTTTAAAATTTTTAAGCACAGAAGCCAAAAAGGCTCCTTCCACAGCCTCCACTATGGCTGGCACAGGAGAAGGGACTGTCACACAACCCAGGGAACAAACACATTGCTCTGGTAATGCTAATCGTGAGCAGCAGTCATAGGAGCTCTTCTCATAAAACTAGCAATTCTTTACCTAGTACTGGCTTAGAGAACATTAACATTATATAAAAAATATTTTATATATAAACCTTGTGTGTATATGGAGATATATATATACACACAGACTATATATATACAGTATATATACAACAAGTCTCATTTGGGCTTGAAAGAACAATGCACATTTGAAAATAGAAAACCATACATGTTCAAACATGAAGTTGGTTAAATGAAGGATGGAGAAGACCATCCACAGTTTTTTCGTGTGATTTTACACATATATTTAACATCTTGCACTAACTAATGCATTCTCTGAATCACAGGTGAGGAAATCGTGATCCTGAAGCTGTGACTCATGTTGAAAAACCATTAAAAAACAAGAAAAAAAAATGGCAAGAAGTCCAAAATAGCAGAGGTAGCCTACACCCTCTTTGAAGAAAAATTACAAGAATTTATTCAATTATTCAAGGTTGTGGAAAAAATCTGCAAGACATCAGCGCCCATTTCACTGATACTATGGCCCTGTGGGCAACTGGCCCTGGTGGCATCAGGACCACACAAAAGAGCCAGCACAGGGCCAGGGGCATGAAGGGACTTTCAAGGTTGGCCATTCATATAGAAGCATGTGTGAAACAGTGCATGATTATGTGCTTTAGGGCTATTTTGTGATGACTCACACCAAACAAGGACAGTACCAACACTGTAATTTTCCTTACCTTTGGTGTATCCTGATATTTTGGTATATTATCACTCATTCTTAACGTTCTAGTAGCTCTAGTTTGGCCTAGACCAGTAACTGGTGTGCTCATATTGCACATTTCCCACCCCATGAGTTCTAGAGTTCTTGGGGAAACTGTCAGGAGACTTGTCCCACACCCAGAGTCCGTGAGCTCCGCACACCACAGTCCCGGGGCAGCTGGGACTCTGTAATCACCAACAGAGCAGCAACGGGCCAGGAATGGCACTGAAACACTTCACCTCGAGGTCACTGGTTCAGGTCTGTTTCACACAAGTTCAGACACGCCACTGAGGAAAGCCAGAGGAGTTTGACTGTTTCCTCACCACACAAAGCTCCACAACCCCCTGTGACACCGAAGGCTGAGCAGACTGAAATCTCTCTCCAGGTGACAAACCATCAGCAGTGTGTGAAAGGAAAATGCCATTGCTGACTTCCATAGAACACCATGGATGCCAAAAGCCACTGTGGTGAGACCTATGAGGAATAGTTCAGCCTCACTGAGGTGTGATTTGCACTGAAAAGGTGGGTGAACAATACCAAAACGAGCTTTTCTCCACATTGTAACTCACTCCCCCTTCTGTACCCACTCTCTGTTTTTCTCCAAAAAGCTCCTTTCCTGGTCACCTGGGAGTGTCTCCAGCCCTGCTCTGCATTCCCCTTGCACCTGCACAATCCTGTCACAGCCATCCTCACAGTGTCTTCCTCAAACTCCACCACTTCTCCTGAAAGCATCTCCTCCCACCTCTGACAGTCCTCCTTTGCTGTTACTTCTCCAGCTCTGGAAAGCACGTGAAATATCCACTGCATGGTGGAGGCAATTTTAATGGCACTTCAGAACAACACTGAAGCCAAACACTTCTCTTCCCAAACACAATCTCCCCAGGGAGGAAGGGCAGGCAGAAGACCCAGAGCACAGGCAGAGGACCCAGAGCACAGGCAGAGGTCCAGGCAGACACAGGAGCCAGAGGACACCTGGAGAAGCCAGCATGGACACCCCAACAAATAGTGCTTCAGGAAGTGAAGAGAATGACAAGATTGGGAGGTCTCATACAAGAGTGCTGGAGCCTGGCAAACTCGAGAGGTGGGAAGGACTCGAGGAGCAGCACAGCACTGAGCTGGGGTCAGCCCAGGCTGGAAAGATGGCTTTGTTTAGCTGGGATGTGCAGGGAGCCTGCTGCACCCAGGGCTCCCAGGCCCCCAGCTGAGGAGCCAGCATTCACCAGTGGAACAGGGAAGGAACAGCAAAAGGTGAGTGAAGTCAACAGCAGTCACTCCCCAAATAGCACCTGAGCCATGACACAACCTGCCACCTAAATCCAAGGCACAGTGCAAGGCACTGCAGCAGCTCCCACAGACACACTCCCCCAGGATATGGGGCAGCTACTTGAAGGCAGCATCTGAGACAGGGCTGGGCAGGGTCTGGCTTTGCCTCAGTCCTCTCAGCCTGGTCACTCTCCTGAGGGCAGTCACTTACAAGTTCCTGACGAGTGACCCCATGGCCAAACAAACCAGGATGGCAAAAGGGGGTTTGTAATAGAGGCTTATCAAAGTCTCTTTTTTAACACCTCCTTGTTGGCCCCAAATTTAAATGGCATCAAATCCTCCAGGAGAAAATTCTCCAGCCCTTTTAATACAAATACAGGTGAGGACAAAGCCTTCAGACACCAGGAACACGAGCTCTGAAGCCATGCTCTGAGCAGCACCAACAGCAAAAGGATGAGCTGTGCCACTCTGAAACCCAAAACCAGACCCAAAAGAGACGAGACATCACCCAGCCCCATTTGCACATGGAAACATTCAGGTGCAATGGGAAGTGACCAGTTCAAAAAAAAAAAAAAAAAAAAAAAAAGAAAGAATAAAAAAGAGAAAAGCTATAAACACCAAACTGAAAACCAACTCCTCAAGCTGTGAGACAACCCAGAGCTGTCCTGAACACAGGGCTCACCTGTGTCCTCAGCAGAAAGCTGTGCCTGGCAGTGCCACTGCAGAAGTGCTCCCAGGGGATGGCAGGGACTGGGGACACCAAATCAGCAGGAAAAAGAGTTGCCCACTCATTGCTGAGGATGAGAATCTCTATCTACTCATCTGAAACACATTTACTACTGACTGAAGTAGATCACAACTGGTTTCCCACCCTGAGGTTCTCTCTCTCCCCGTTTCCTTTCAGCCCTTGTTCATTCACTCCCTCCCCAGTTACCCCATGAGCAGGGCTGGGAGCACTGGTTTCCCTGACTCTCAGCCAGCAGACCCAAACAGATGACAAACAGAAAATTCTGAAGGTGCCCATCTGGGAGAGGGCACCCAACTGGGCAAGGAATGACAATGATGGTTTGCAATAAAGCCCCAAGACTTCCTTACAGAAGTCACAGAGGACATCAGAAGAACACAGAAATTTGCCCGTAGACCAAGTTTAATACACTAATGTGTCATTTTGATGGGCTTTTATGGGCTACCCCACATCCAGGTAAGAATGGAGGGATCATGGAGGTATAAATAAATAAATGTTAAATTTCTGCTCTCAGGGATATTTGATACTTAGCAACCACTTTCAGCTGTGAGACTGCCAGAGCAAACCTGTGAAAGTCAGACAGGAACTTCCAGATTAAAGCTGTGGATGGGAGAACCACCACTGACTAAGGGCAAAATTATGTACGAGAGACACTGTTCTCTGAACAAGAAATGGCTCTGTGCTCAATGGCTTCTCCAGGAAGGACAGGGACCTTCCATGGACAAACATGGGTTTGACATCTCTGACTACCCAAGTGATCTTGAAAATGCTTCTTATTTTCTTAGGACAAGTTTAGAGGAGAAGTAGAGCAGGTCAAAAATATTGCCAGACTAAAAAGAAAACAGGAAACAGCAACAATGGTTGAGGACACTGGGTGGTACTGGAGGCTGGACTAGGCAATAACTGCACAGTGGGACTAAATCAGTCAGGTTGGTTTATAGAACAGATCTTAGAAGGCAGAGAAAATTCTGGCATGCAGCTGAAAATCACTTTCTTTTGGGGTGGGGAAAATCTAAACACCGTGGACAAAATGCCCTCTCCCCAGCTGGGTTACTCTCCCAGCTGTAACCATTTCTGATAGAAAAATAATTCACTTAAAAGAAGTGCAAGATGCTTCCATGGGCTGTGATAAGAAGCTCGAAGGTCAAAGCACAAACCACTCTTTTCATCTCTGGGGATGTATTTCTGAGCCAGCTGAACTGGTTGAAAAGAAATTGGCAGAAGCTGCTGCTGGTGAACCCCAGATGTCCAAGGTGTTCCCTGTGCCCTGAACTGAGGGAACTGAGGGGATGGATGGGGAGGTGAAGATCTTCTGCCTGAGCCTCAGGACATCACTGCTGTGCTCGGGGCTCCTGACCTGCACAGGAGCCACCCAACACATCAAATGTTGGCTATTTTTAAATATTTGCTGATTTATTTTATGGAATCTTCAAACAAACAACTTTCCCAGCCTGCCAGAGGCCTTGTGAAATACCCTGGCCATAAAACCCACAGCACATACAGTATTTCAGTGCAAAGCAGAGCATGCTGCCCCAACTGGGAGAACGCTCCCTAGCCAGTTTGGGCTTTTTTTCCATTTATGTATTTTTATATCCATATTCCAAGGATCTTTTAAAGTACCTTTTTGTGTGAACTTTCCCCAGGGTCAGAAGGAAACCACAGGACAGAAATAAACTCCCCAGCAGCCGGGTGAGCTTCCCAAGAAAACCATTTGACCCAAATAAAATGGGGCTTCTCTATGGTTCCTCCAATGTGCCTCAAATTTATTCCTTGTGGAACAAGATGCAGAGTCCCTGGAGCAGCTGGTGATGCTGGAGGGCAAATACAAAAGGGGCTGGAGAACTGCACATACTGTGAAGCCTCTGGGAGAAAATCAGGAGCAAATCCTGAGGAGGGACCAGGAATCTCTGCACAGTGAAAAAGCCCAGGACATCAGTCACAAGTGCCTTACTGAGTGCTACAGACTGGGAAAAAAACAGACTAACACGAAAACAAGAAACCAGAAGCAAAATTAAAGGATTCTGGGTAGAACTGGAAGCCTGACCAGGCAACATCACAGAGAGCTGGTGTGGCAAATGCCAGCCACGAAAAGAGATTTCTACCAGGAAAATGAGGAGTCAGGAAGGGAAACCTGGTGAGGATTTATATCCAAACTGACCTTGAGTTTGCATAGACAGAGCTGGCACTGGACAAAACTGGGCTGTTTTCTTTCCCACCTGGAAAAGTCTTGACCTCATACGCCAATAAATCCTCAAGAAAATGAAAAGGGTGTTTTCAGTGACAGGAAGACTGAGATGGCAGCTGACCCAGAGCACACAGGGACTGTGATTCTCCAGGAAGATCTTAGAGGAAGGGACCTAATGAATGAGAGGATTGTTTTTTGTTTAGAAATAAAAATTTGGAAGATTTGGAAAACACGATACGACATTTTCCAGGGGCAAAAATAAGAAAAGTTCAAACACAAATCCTCTTGAATTGGATTCCTCTTTCCTTCTTCCTCTCCCTCTCTTCCTGATGGCTCTAGCAAGAGGCTCTCTATGGCACAAAGGGCAAGGGATGCACAAGCAATTGCAGGCAGCAGCCTCAAGAGCACCAGCAGCCCTTTCCAGCCTCCAGCCTGTTCCCAGAGGTACATAATAAAGAGATATTCACAGAGAGACAGTTTGACAAGGGCCGAAGGAGAGGAACAAGCAGGACTGGGGACAAGAGCTCACCTTCTCAGCCATGCTCCTCAGCTGAGGCTCTGCTGCAGTGCTTTCAGCCAGCAACACGAGGCTCTTTTAAGCCCATTTTCTCCCTTTGCCACTGACTCTAAACACAGATGACAGCTTTCTGACTCAGCCAGGGCCTGGCAGCCCTGCCCATGTCAGCAGCGAGACACTCACATTGAAGGTGCCAGGACTGCATCTGCCTGGACCCACGGGCTGGTGAGTCCAAAATGGGAAAAAAGAAAGAAAACGGTGCCTTTGCCTGCAAAACTCAAGTTATTTCGGTGATATTTCAGCACTCAGGAATTATTTCCCTGCAGTGGTAATACTGCCAGGAAGCACAGCAAAAATGCCGTGCTGGGGAAACTCCAGGACACAGTAGTGTAACCAAGAACCTCCCAGGGAACACCAAGGGGAAAGCTTGGAAAGCTTCAAGAACTGGTCCTTGTGCAAAGGCAGGACATGCTACAAAACATCAGAGGAAGGAGCTGGGAACAGGATTTGAAGGATACAGTGGTACCTATGTAGGCTGAGGGGAGCAGGATGAGTGCCCAGAGGGGCCTGGCTGGCCTGGCCCAACAGGAGCTGCCATCAGCCAGAGGAAGACTCCAACATGGCAGAAGAACAAGCAACATTTCACATTTGTAGAACAAGGAGGATTCGAATCTGGCCGTGATAGAAGGGTCGACAAGCCTGATCATTGTAGCTGCAAACAGGACTTGGCCCTTCCAGAAGTGGGGTAGGAATTTCCTGACTGTGCTGGAAATTTGTAGCAATGGTAGTGGAAATTTGGGGAGTGGTGGAGAAGGATAGAGGAGCAGCTGGAACAGGCCCCTGCACCAATTTTCTCTGCATCTAATTAACATTAAAGAACAGCCAACTTTTGGCTTGCAGCCTCCATAAAGCTGTTTCTTCCTGCTGAATGTCCTTTCAAGGCTGCTTGGCCTGCTGCACTGGTGCTGCTCTTGGAGGGACAGCAGCACAACCAAATCACCAGACACTGGCTTCACAATCCAGCTGTGAAGGGCAGCACTCCTGACACCTGTCCCAGCACACTGTCACACCACACAAGTGTCACTGAGATCACAGCCAAGACCTCAAACCACTAAACTGACCTGTTTTCACAAAACAGCATTCCCCTTCTCAACCTTCTCTTACAGAAGAGCATTATGCTGAAGGAGAACACATGGTTGAAGGCAACAGCTCTGCTGTTGAGAAACCACAGACTTGTGAGAAACAGAGAGAGCAGGAAGGGAACAGCCCCAAACACAGATGGCCCATAGAGGAGACAGAGAAGGAGCAGGGAGATTAAAGCACAACCTTGGCTGCCCCAAAGGTATCAGCAACCTGAGAAAGAAAAGTCTGAGGAGTGTGGGATGAAGCAGTCACTAGTCCAAGCTCAGCCCCATCCTGAAACCTCATCTCAAAGAACTGCATCATCCAAGCTGGGGAATCACTGCCCCTTCCACCCACAGGTCTTCCTTCACTCAATTTCGTCTTTTATCCCCACTGGGACAAACAGAACAGTCTCTTACCACTACATTTCAGAAACTATGCTGCTGCCCAGACCCTCCACCCTTCCTTCCCCAGCAGGCCCAGCCATGACCGCCCAAGAGAAGTGGGGTCAGAGAAAAAAAGGCAGCACCAGCCCAGCCCAGAACTCAGACATTTCCCCGTTTAGCCACTGTAAACCAATCAGGTTTTACTTGTTTAAAAGTGAGCCCCCAAGTCCAGCAACCCTCCTGAGGCTCAGAACAGCTCTCCTCCCTTGGGAAAGCCAGCTCAACATGCTGTGCCACGTCACGTGCTTCAGGGGCACAGTCCTGGTGTCTTCTGCCTCCCAAATGGGACTGTACCTCACCACAGGCCCTCAACACTGACAAGATTCACCTACAGTGCTGAAAAGCCCTCGTGCAAACAGTGACAGTGACAGCACAGCAGAATCCCCGTGCCAGCAGACACATCTCCTCCTCCATGACATGAGCTAATCCAACCAAGTGCCCTTTTCCATAGGGCTGTACCCACTGCAGAGCTCCAGACAGCAGTCCCTGAGCTGTGGCTGTGTGCCTTCTTCACATCCATGGCTACCATGGTTAGAGTAGCAAAACCACACATACCCAGGCCACATACCCTGAGTTTGAGAAGCTGGAGGTGCTCAGGAATCATTTCACTACACCAATGGTTTTCTCCCCATCATCTGCAAACTACATCCATGGGTTCTACCAAAGGCAACTGAAAGAAACCAGTCTTTAGCTACAGGCAACCTCTAGCTCCACTGAAGACTTTTAAGGATTCAAAACCAGGTTGAAACAGCACTGCATGGTGATCCAAAACACTCCAAGACCTAACCATGATCCCACAGCTGTGAGGATGTCAGTATTTACTGGAGAAGATCAAAGGATGGGGGTCATTCCAGTAACCTGACACATTACAGACAGGTATGAATTATATTCACAGCAGCTGGAGCTGGGGCTGAGATACGTCTGCCTGGCATGTGAGATCAGCAGGGGCAAATGTTTCCAGATCAGATCAGGGAATATTCCAAAGAAGACAGAGAGAGATGGAAAAGACAGCAACATAGACTCCTACATAGCTCACTCCTGCTCTGTCCTGGGAGCCATGAGAGCACTTGCAGTTGGTATCATTGACAGGGTTAGAAGATGAAAGATTTGCTACCTGCAGTGAGTAAAGGAAAGGACCAGAGAGAGAGAAGGGTGCTGCCCACCTCTGTGGACAAGCAGCTCCTCAGAGATGCCCAGAGAGCAGCACTGCTGTGGCAGGACAGGTTACTCTGTATTGCCCAGCTGGGAAAGGAGGCTCCACATTATTTCTGGTTTTAAGGTGAGTTTTTGTGTAGCATAAAATAGAAAATGGACAGTCCAGAAAACACCTACACTTTCCATCTCCAGAACAGTCTGACATGGTAAGCACAAAGCAGACACTCCATCATACATCAGCAAGAGCACAACACTCCCTAGAAGGTATCCACTCCATTACAGCTCCTCCTGCTAAGGCCACACCACGGCAAATAAACAGCTAATTTTAAGTCACTACCTTATTTCACAAAAGACACCAAGAAGCTGTGAGATGTCAAGCAGTGCCTACCACCAGCCTAGGCTGTACCTGAACCAGTGACCCAGAGGTGAAAGGCCCGTGCCCCATCATCAGTCTCCAGAGACGTGTGATCCCCTCAGAACAGCAGGTTCCTGATAGACATTTTCAGCACAGCAAATATGAGAACGTCACAAATCACTTGAAATCACTGTATTTTCAGCAAACAGCAGCCTTTACATGGGAAATAAATAGAACAGAGCAGTAGATGGGTGCTAGATGGAAGAACCTTAATTCTCCATCACATTGCATCCCAAAGGACTGAAGTACAAATGTAAGGATGGGCATCACCTACTTTAACTGCCATAATTTGCCCACTTGGTTTGTGGACCATTTTGTTGACAGAACCATAAGCGCCTCGTCCAATTTCTCCAAGGTCTTTCAAGTCCTCTGCTGTAAAATCCCAATGTTGTTCAGGGGAAATCTTCAATTTTCCTGATGATTCAATGCTGTGTGTTCTCAGTCTCTCTCTGTCAAAAATATTGGGAAGCAATTTTTCCACATTTTAAATAGTCTGTAAATGTCTCTTTTCAGCACTTCATTAAACATTAGAAGAGAGGGGTTCACAAAGCTACAGCAACAATCCAACTCCACAAAGGATTTTGGTTGGGGTGGGGGGTGCAGGGTGAGGGAAAATGTTAAATCAAAAATGACATACACTTGCCCAGAGCTTCATTAAGGGAAAGTTTCTCCAGCTGTGGCATAAATTTCAATGGGTCTCAGAGTCATTCTAAGCACTCATTGACATAAAATACATCAGGCTGAGGGGAGGACCTGGGAACATGCAGCACAAAGAGCCTGAAGAGCACTCCCAGCCCCACCTCCCCAAAGCTCCTGCTCCTCTACCACCACATCCCAGCACCTGTCTCCCTTCCAGCTGGGATTCCATCAACATAGGCAAAGCTCTTCTGAATAAACCAGGACGACTTTAGGAAAAATTCGCCCTTAATGGAAAACTGCAATTAAAAAATAAAATAACCCGAAAAAAACAGAACCCAATACAGTTAGGTAATCATTTAATTTATTAAAAACCAAATAAAGAGCCAATAATTTATAAAAAGCAAGACAAGTTCTTTGTGACATATGTCTTCACCAAACACTTAAATTAATTCTCTCAAGCAAATCCTGCTCCTACTGAAGCCACCAGGATTTGCCCAGGTAAGGAGCAAACCAATGTCCAAAACATGTGAACAGAAGAGTTCAAAGGTTGTTTGAAGGCCCCCCAATGGCTCGTCCAAACGCAGCAATGCTACCCCTGAATTAGTACGAAATGCACAAGTATTTGCAACACTTTTCATCTTAAAATGCCATGCAAAATTTCAGTTTCTCATTAGCTAATTAGCTGATTTGCACTTCTGGGGTTGTAAAGCAAGCCAAAAGCCCACATTTCCCACTTCCAAGATGCATTAAGAGCATTGCAGACAGTTCTCAGCAGGACTGTGAGGCACATGGGTACACAGGCTCACCCAGTGTACAGGGGGACCTCTCAAACTCATCCCTCAGACTCTGATCCCTCCTCTTGGGCATTTGATCCAGCCCCCACCTGCCTGTGCAGGGTCTGCCCAACGATCAGAACACACATGGAGGATCCAACCAAACACATGGAGCTCACTGAGTTTATCAGCTGAGGAATAAACACCTTCCATTCCACACTGGTACATCCCAGGTTTGTCCAGCTGGGAGCCACGGGGAACCCGATGTTCTATTTGTATCCCAGGTTTTGTGAAGGCAAAAGGCCAATTGACTGGAACAGCTACAGTTCAAACAGCTTCATGTGCTGCACTTCAGCCTCTCCTGTGCTGCTCTGGGTTAGTGCTGCCTGGGTTTGGAGCAGCTGCATGTCCTGAACCCTTGACGTGCCTTAGGGAGCAGCTCCTCTCCCCACTTCTGCATCTGCCCTAGTATTTCCTGCTCTGTGACCTGCCCAGCTAGAGATTTTCAATCTGCTGTTCCCCACATTGTCCCTACACTGAACTCAGGAATAATTCAGGGAATCTCCTGACAGTCCTACAACACAGCACAGGTGGGATGGACACACTTAGAGCTTCTGTGCATAATAAACACTGCACTGAATAGGGTTCTCCATGGAAGTTGCTTTCTAAAACGTGAGGGACAAAAATAAGGCAGCAAAATGACAAAAAGAACAGAACAGAGAAAAAAAAGAAAAGAAACAACCAAAAAGAACAATGCCTTCCACATGTGCCAGGTGTCTCCCAGACAGCTTCTGTTGGGAGATCCTGAACCAGTTCCTGTCTAACTGCTCCACCATCCTGCTCTGTCAGTGCCAGAAAAACAGTTCTTGTTTTGAGGGAGGAAGGGAGGTGAGAAGCACCACACAAAGGGGAATTTCCTGCCTCACCTCCTGCCAGCTGGGCATGAAGGAGCACACCACTGAGAGCTGAATCCTCCTCAAAAAGGCAGAGGGAAAAGGGCAGAGAGGTGAAATTTAACAGAGGGTGAAATGTTGAGTTTTGATTTTCTGAGCAAACCCTTTCCAGGTCTTGTTTGAAAACATTTCATATCCAAGTTCTCATGGAGCTAAAAAATTTAAATATTGATGTAGTTTATTCAAATACAGCAATTAAACCCTTCTCTGCTCTTCCCTCAGGTTTTCTGCCCAGGAAACTTTGCTTTTCTGACCCTCTACCAGAAGAGAAGGCGATTTGGAATTCATGATTTCCTCCTCACACAAGCGGCCTGTGTGTCCCCAGCTGTGTGTGAAAGCTGATCTGTGCCATTGTTCTGCAGCTGGTGGCTCGAGCTGCCGGGAAGAAGGTGGGAACTGGGAATACCCCCCTCCTGGGGCTGCACCAAGGGCTCTGCAGCTCCCCAGGGTTTGGATGCAGACGTACCATCCCCATCCACCCAAACCCTCCCGTTCAGAGCTTTGGCTTCATTTCCATTATGTATTTATGATACCATCTGGTCTGTCTGACAACCACAGCTCCTGCTCAGCTTTCCTCAAATCCCCAGGGAAACGGTCAAATCACCAAATGACAAGTTTGACAGAGTGACAGACACTTGAATGGAGGTTTTGCTCATTTAGCTCATTTGCCACACGTAAGCAGGGCAGTTCCCCTTTGAGCAGCGTGGCCACCTCAGCAGTCGTAACTGGAATGCAAGGATTGCTTTTAATTCAAAAAGCCACACTCTGTATCAGGAATTTTTCAGTGTAAATCAAAATCCAAAGGGATTTCCATATCAAGAAAGCAGCTCAAAAATTCAACTCTAGAAGACAGACTCTCTGCATTGATCTAAATTGGGAATTCTCTGATGTAAATCTGAGTGAAGCAATAAAAATAACTAAATCACCAATGCAGGACATCTATTTCCAGGTTTGCACTGCTGCAGGTGTATGAGCACATAAATCCATGGGGTGGACATGCCTCCAAATGCAAAAAGCTCCCTAAACCCTCCACTACATCCCTGTGCTCTGGACACTACAGCACCCTGCTTTAGAGACCAGCAGGGCAACCACACAGTGTCCAGTGAAGGTGAAAAGTAATTAGTGCCCAGTCCCTGTGATCAGTGCACACAACAGTTTGCACAGATGTGAGCAGACGTGTGCCTCCTCTTACCATTTGATTTTAAGCTGTGCAATCCAACCTCCTCTAAGGCTGGGAATGTTGGGCAAAATTGGACATATATTCTCCAAATGCTCAGGATGTGCAAGATGGATTTGAGGGGCTTCATATATGATTTAAAAAATAATATAAATTGCTAAAGTGGGCTAGGTACTCCTCAAACAGTCAAAAGTAGCATTACCAAATGCACCATAGTGAGTACTTGTCCAGGGCTTGAGCTTCCAATTCCTCATCTTCCTTTTGAAAATTTTTAAAAGGAAAGGCAAAAAAGGGGGCTGAGGAGGTGGTTGGGATCCCTGCACTTGAAAGGCTCTCCCTGTGGATGGTCACTGTGCTTGTCCGGGGATTTGGAGCACCAAGCAAGACAACAACTCCCCCAAACAGTTGTCCTTTGTCAGACTGATGATTCCGTGGGTGCAGCCTGGCAGAGGCGGGCGCTGGCACCAGGCACCACTGCTGGGACAGGGCACGAGGCTGCCCACTCAAATGGACTCCCACGGGAAGGTCTGCCAGGGACAGAGGCCCCAGAACCTCCCAGGGACACTCATGGAAACCTTGGGAAGTTCCCTGAGCCCTGCTGGAAACACCCAACTGCAGGGAGGCCAAAACTTTTAAAAAAAAAAGCATTTCCTTGGCATGAAAAAGAAGGACCGTTGGGAGAAGCAGAGAAAAGCTGGTGGTTTTTCAAGCAAAATTGAAAGTTATTAGACATGAAGGCCAGGAAAATGCTGTAGGTAAATAAATACCTATCTCCTCTTTGCTTCACTTTGTTGAGAGCTCTGCAGGACTCAAAGAAGCCCAAAGGTTGATATATTCAATGTTATATTTTACATTAAAAAAATCTGAAGAGGCAAAAAGATCCAAGCAAACCAGCTGTGCTTGCCAAGCCTGCCTGGTGTTGGGTTCTGCTCAGAAGTCTCTCATTAGAGCTCTTATTTACACTACAATTAATGAGGATATATTTTACTTCTCCACAAGTTTGGTAAAAAAGCTGCTTGACACAATGGCATTTTAAAAACAGATTTGTGGTCCATCAGCCAAAGCTAAAACATAAATCCTAACAAAAAAGCTTCCAGGCAAACTGCATGGTGTGAATGACACTGTGCACTGTCCAGGACTTCAGAGTACAGACACAGCTTAGGCCTGGGGCTGACACATCCCTACTAGGACTTTCCAACAGCCCAGAGAGCTCCCAGAACTGTGATGCTTCAATGTCAATGTCTGTGGCACTTCTTACAGCTTTCAGACCCTGCAGGCTATTGCTAATACAGTATCAACCCTAGTTTTAAATTTTCCTGGAAAAAATCGCCAGAAGAAATGTTCTTTTTTTTCCAAGAGGGGCTGGAAATGTTGGTGCTCTCACAAGTCTTTCAGATTCTCAAGAAATTTTTGATCCTGGTAAGCAAAGAGCATCTCTGCAAGAGGGGCAGAACCAGTTTGGGTTTGCTCTGACTCACATAAGCTGTCCTGAGGCTTCACTATGTTCAGTAACAGATTCCTAGGCATGAAGGAGAGATACAGAAAACGTGGCAAAGGAAGGAAATAGCTTTCCACCTCTGATCTACTCAGAGTAAAACAAAGCACACTTGCTCCCTTTCCTTGTGACCAAGGGACTGAAATTCTCTCTAGCACTGCTCTGACTTCTTATACTCTTCCAAAATTTTAAAATAAAGACAATAACAAGGAGTGGAAGGTTGCACAGCCCTTCCACAGCACTCATGTCTCAGCCCAGCACATGCTCAAGCTGCAAAGAGTTTCCCTGACTTCAATGGGGCTTGGCTGTAGCTTTTAAAATGTCAATATTTTATATTAAGCTCTCCTGGTAAAGTACTGAGTTACAAAGGACTTTGATTAACGCTGCCCTCAACATGGAAGAAATCTCTCCACTGCTCGTGGTGGAGCCTGAGCTGTATTAACTGGGCACATCGATCCCAAACTCCTTGGGACTTGGCCAGGAGCCAGACTGCAGCATATTCCCTGAACCCACCACGGCGTGGAGATCAAAGCTCACACAGGCCTCGAGAATTTCAGGATAATACTGGAAAACCCGGAGCTAATTAATTTGAACACCTCTTCTGAGAACACTGACTCTGTTCGTGAACCATTCCCTTTCCTGGGCCATGGGCAGCTCTCTGGGAGAGAACAGCAGAGACACGGGCACAGCCATAAGAACCAGAAAAAGAACCCGAGCACAGACTGTAAACAGTTTGCAAAACAATACTGAGATGTCAAATCATTATCATTACACAGCAATCACTCGATGGAATGACACTATTTCTAGACAATTCCATGACTTTAGGAGATGCCATTTTTGTGGGATGGAGATTTGACAGTGGCTAACAGACAGGGAAGCTTACTGTAGCCTGCTGGACAGTTTCTGGATGAGGTCCACTTCTCTCCTTTGGAAACTGAACGGGACAATGTGATTACTACCCAGGGTTGCTTGTGTGTCACTTCAGCCAGGAAAAGTTGTGGAAATGACAGGAAAACATGATACTGTTATCACATGACGCAGTAACATACAACACAATACTCAGCTTGTCACTCTGCCCACGGAGCACTCGGTGTCCCAAACTAAGGAGCTGAACATTTGTTCACCTAGTTAAACTCCCCTCCTTGGCAGCAAAGCAGCACCTCAGGATTAGAATCCATTTTTAACATATTATGTCATAAGCAATTTGTTTTCTTATAGTAATGGCAATTATTATTTACAACTGTATTATTACTATTAGAAACATGCATTAGCTTATTAGCCAGGTACCTGTAAAGTTAGTGACCTGCTGCTTCCTTGAGGCACACTGACCATCCCTGCTCTGCTTTTCTTGTGCCCTCAAAAGCAGAACTTACTAACATTTTTTCTTTCTTAAAGAAAATTGAGCTTTCATACCAAATCCACCAATCTAGAACTGGTGGTCTCTCGGGTGGGTTTCCCCATTCATCAGCTCCCCTCTCCTGAATAAGTCTGAATTACCTGAACAACTACATCCTCACTGCTTCCCTCCAGAGCCCCACCACTGACAAGGGTTAATCACCACCCTGCACTACGACACTTCTCTAGGAACAGAAAGGAGCTTCTGGATCTGCGAGTCCCTGAAGCTCTGGAAATATTTCCAAACATGAGGATCTGTTATCTCAGAGCAGTTTGAGGAGCTCAGACAAGATGGGCTCCTGCTAAACCCTGTGTGGAAAACAAGCCCTGGAGCACCTGGACCAGTGACCACTGCAGCCACCATGGTCAGCAAAGAAAACTAGGGGCTCTGCTCAGCTCCTGGTGGGAACCACCTGAGATGGGCAGACAATGAGCACTGCTAATTCAACTACAAGAAATGGTTTGGTTTCAAATACTCCTAACAAGTGATTTTAAATTTAAAAACTTTTGTAGGTTATAAAATTCCAACCTGTTTGGGAAAGTCCAACTTCTCCTTTTGGATTTATCTTCTACTTCAGTTTTTTAAAAAAAAACCCACAAACTTTGGGCTGCATCACAATATGAAATAACCTGACATTCAGAGCCAAGAATGCACCTGGCCATGTATTTCCTTACATGGCAGACAAGGACAAATGGGAGACACAGAAACCACCTGACTGCAAGACAGAGGTTGTTTTTTCAGAGACATAGCCATCTTCTATGTGGTGACCAAGAGAGCTCGTAACAAGACCAAGTAGACCAAATTTGACTCAAATTTGACTTGTATTTTTGAAGTGTTCCTTCTCTAAGACATAAACTTGTGAAGGCAGACTGGTGCCAGTGAAAGCAGCTGCCTGGTGAAGGTTCCCAGGCTCCAGTAGCATTGTGACATTTTCCACACTGGTCTCCTCCACGATGGCTGGGTGGGACACGGTGCTCTCCACAGAGCCAAGAGTGGTTTGCTGTAAGTTCTGTAAGGATGTTTACAGAACACCAAGGGTGCTGCAAGGAGTTAGGCCAATGTTCCCAGAAAATCGTCTTTCCCATCTTTCACTGGGATGAAATACCCACCTAGAACATCAGAGAGAAAACAACCCAAGCTGCATCACAGCAAAGTCCCCCTGGCTCCCTAGAGAGGACAACCACCTTCACACTGCTGGAGTAAGAGATCAGAAACAATCACTTCTGACTGAGCCACACCTGTCTCTGCAAAGGCACCAGTTACGCTGGGCACGAAGGACCAAATCTCATCTGGATTTATTCCAAGTATATTTTAGCAAGGAGGGAATTAAAACAAGCTCAAAGAAGGGTGTCCAGAAACGCCATAATCCGCTGTAGACTGCCTTGGCCATTTAGGTTTAGGCAGATAACAGGAAAAGTTTCTTCCCCCAGAGAAGAAACCTTGGGCACTGCCCAGGCTCCCCAGGGCAGTGGGCACAGCCCCACGGCTGCCAGAGCTCCAGGAGGGGTGGGGTGACTCTCAGGGACGTGGTGGGATTGTCAGGGTGTCCTGTGCCAGGAGTTGGACTCAATCATCCTAATGGGTTCCTTCCAACTCAGGATATTCTGTGACTTGCTCTCTCTTTACTGAGGTTTCCCAAAAGAGCCATATGTTTGCCATATGAGGCAAGAACATCCACCTGAATCTCAAGGATGATGTCTGAGTTTTCACAGACAGAATACACCACAAACCCAGATAATCTAAGTCCTTTTCGGAAGTCCATTCCTCAAACAAGCAGAATAGCAAAACCAATTGAGCCCTGCAGGCCAACTCCCACCTCCTTCACATCCACCCAGTCCATCACAATGCCCTTTCCATGAGCACTTTGTGCAGCAGCTGATTTTCCTGGGTACATCCTGTCCATTCAGGCCACATGTCCTCCGTGGCACATGCTGGAAGTCACTCATTTGTGCAAAGGATGAAACAGAAGTAGTCAACAATAACCTGTAGGGTCAAAGCAGTCCCTGATCCTGCAGACTCTCTTCTCTTTATTCTCCATTCCTCGATGTGCCCAGAAGAGAAAAGCGATGACTGATTCCTCCAGTTTGAACCCACAAAGCAGAAGAGGTGACTCCCTTCTCCACAGCCAGGGGACAACACAAGATATTTTACTACAAGGTGGTGATTAAAGTCTGAAGAGATAAAGGATGGGCTCCTGGTCTGATGAAATGCAGTGAGACCCCGAGTACACAGAGAAGCAACAAGCAGAGTTTATTCCCAGAGCTGGCAATAGCAGCTGCTTATTGGGGTTACCTGCAGGAATGTGGTTTGCAAGGTTCACATCTGGAGACAAAGTGTTAGAGTCCAATCACAGATATGAATCATGGTGGTGCATATATAAAATCCTTTCTAACATTTCTGTATGTCACATAGCCAAGGAAAAAAGTCTGTGCCTGACCCTCTCAGATTAAATGAAGCCCAACAGTGACAGCCCCTCAGGGTCAGACCCCAGCTCCACCATCTGCACAACACAGCAGGGACACACAGGCACCAAGCTCAGCCCAGTGTTTAAACCATGTCCTACTTTGCTATGTATAAATAATTATTGAACAATATATTTATCAAAAAATGGGTAGAGACCAAATCTGTGTGTGTGCACACAAATATATTTACATACGTATATTCAGAGATGTTACACACCTGCCTCATCCCATTTTCCTCTCCAAACACCAGCAGGTTTTGCACATGAAGCCAGCAGTTCCTGCATTTGCCCAAGGAGGAGGAGGGGACATGGATATGGGCTCCTTTCAGCCTCAGGGCTTCATCCATGTCCCAGGACACCAGTCCTTCAGACACACAGGATGAGAGGATGGGACCCCGTTGACCTTAGATCAAAAAAAAGCTAAGAAAGGAGATTTACGGGACAGAAGAAAAGAATGTACAGAAGTGTCAAGGAGGCAGCCCACGCTCTCAGGTGGTTTATAAAGATGTGCAACAGTATCTGCTGGTCCTTGGATAAATTTTAATGACAATTAGTACATCTGATGGGTTTTCAGAGCCTGCCTTATGAACCAGTGAGCTCCGACACGGGGATGCTCAGTGCTCCCTCCCAGGCAGGACAGGAGAGGTGTGCTCAGCTCAGAAGATCCCTGGGCACCCTGGGATGCAGGAGGAGACACACATGCTCAGGGATCGTTTTGATTGAAAAGCTCAAGTCCTGCTCATGGCCGGAAAGAGGGAGGGAGAAATTTTGACAACTTCTGGTTGCCAAATGGAATTCTGGATCTCATCTGTATTTCTTAATCATAAAAACTTACTGGTGAATGTAGACAATCAGACCATTGGAAGGCTTGGAGATGGCAACACATCTCATCTTCTCTATAAAGTATGAAATGTGAGTTTTAGAACAGCTCACAGAACTTACCAGACAAAATGGCAAAGGACAGGCACACAGGTCTTAAAATACTGTGAAAATACACCAACAGATTGAGCTGTTATTGAAAAGTCCAACATGAATGGAGCTGTGGTCTCCCACTAACCCTCCAGAGAAGCCTGGGGTATTCTGGGGTATTCTCCACACACCAAGACTTACAACCAGTTTGTATCTGAGCATGTACACGGCTGTCCTTGACAGAGGCTGCAGAACCTCAAAAGAAAGGAAAGGAAAGGAAAGAAAGAGAGAAAACATTGCTTCTGTTACACAACAGTATGAAGGGAAGAGCCCATACCAACTCTGGAACTACTCGACCTACTTTCCCTGCTCCCAAACAAGCACTGCAGTAATTACATCCTGGGGTGAGTTAGGCAGCTGTGCCAGGACCAGATGTGTCCCCCTGATGTGTAGGAGGGCAGCAGCTCAGGAGTGCCCAGGGTCTGCTGCACAGTCATGGGACAGCTCTGCTCCTACCATACCCAGAGCCACCTGGGAATCACTGGGACACAACCAGCGGAATTACATAAACCCCAAATTCTTAAGGCACACCAAACCCTCCAGAGCCTGAAATCCTGAACTGCTTTCAAACAAAAGCAGCACCACCTTCATCTCAGACAGAGCAAGGACCCCAGGGGAAGTTCCAACCCTCCATGGTCAGGACAACAGACTTTTCGTAAATCACCTTCCTCAGCAGAGGAACGTATCATCAAAGCACTGACCTCGTACTCAGGTTTATAAACCTGGGCTTTAGGAACCAAGCTGACTAAGCAAGAAAAATGGTCACTCCTTGGCTCTCCTCCAGGCTCTGGAGCATGACAGATACCCCCAGAGCAGCAACCTCATCCTGCATAGGCTGCAGACACAGGGCTTTTGCCATGAGTATGGATGGAGTCGAGGATGGTGCCTCTTGTGTATCTCGGGGCAGGATCTGGCCAAGCAGGGTCATCCCTGGAGCCATGTTACCAGACACAGGAGAGGCAACACAGCTCTCTAAAAGCCAGGCATGAGAAGGAAAGTCTATAGGACACTTCTATCCAAGGGAGACATCCCAGCCTTGCTCTTCTGTCCAGCCTGTGTCCCTGCAGGCAGCCACACTGATGCAGATTTTATGGTGAATGAAGTCAAGTTTGGTTTGAAAATTAACAATTCCAGCTCATTGCTCTACCTTTCCCATTCCCACTGACCTCGAATGCTTCACCTCCCTCTACACCAGTCAACTTAGTAGAAAAAGTCTGGTAGTCAACTCAAAACTGCTGCTCTTCCGGGACTCACCCCAGACACCACCCATGTCCCCGGAAGAGGAAAACTGGGGACAACATTGCTAAAAATACCTTCACAGGTAACACAGCTCTGCCACTACCCCATCCCACCTTCCCTCACCCAATGTGCCAGGAACACAGCCCCGAGGAGGCAGCACAAACCTCAGCCACCACACCTTGAAGTGGGAATTGCAGCACATCAGTGTGTCAGACATTTGTGTCCCAAGCCGCTGGCCAAGGACGGCTGTGTCCCAGAAGGAGCCCAGGGGACAGGGGGCCCCTGGGTGGCTCTAGGCAGGCAGGGAAGCCTCCAGCCTCCTTTGGAAGGTGACTGACACCATCACCATCCTCTCACCTCTCATCCATCACTGCTCTTCCATGAAGGGGACAGGTCTCTCATTATGCACCACACCAAGAGGGTCAAGGCTCAGAGGTCCAAATGCTGCTCTCCCAAACGAGCAGCTCTGACCATGGCTGTGCAGCAAGAACCAGGACAGCTGCTCCCAGCCAGGCTGGTGATGGGACAGGGAACACAGGTCATCAGAGATCCCTGCTGAACTCTACCCTGTCACAACCTTCATCTCTTCCAAATGCCAGCATATCCATCCCAGCTTCCCAGCTGCAGAATGAGGAACACAGAGGTTTGTGCAATCATTTAGGATTGCAAAGCTAAATCACTGAGCAGAAGCACTCGAAACACATGGGAGTGAGGTCAGTACATAACATGAGGCTGGATTTGATTTAGACACCCAAGGGTAGGTGACCAGTTTCCAGAAGTTCTGAGGAGCCCAGGTCCCAGCAGTGTGGCAGGAAGGCATGTTCAGCACCCTTGAAAAATCCATGTGAATTAGCTGAATGGAGATACAAGAAAATCCAAATTTTAGTCCAGACATGGAAGGCCTAAAGTCAGAAGCAGAGTGCTGGGATATCAAACCCTCAGAGAAAGAAGAAAGCAGTCCTACCAGAGCAGTGAAGCTTCAAGGGATGTAGAAGCTGCTAGAGAAATTTATTTTGGAAGCAGCAGAAAGCAAAAACATCCTCTGCAGGGAGGATTTGCACCTAAGAAATACGAAAACTTAGGAAGTCGAAAAAAAAAAAAAGACCTTAATGCAGCTTGTTCGTCAACATCTCCCAGTGACTCTGAGAGGCAGCACCTTCTCTGAAGAGGTGATCTCCTCTGAGATGCTGAACTCGGGTGTTTTAAAGATCCATCACCTCTTTGTCCTCCAGACCTGACAGATCACTGGCCAAATGAACTTGTAAGCTCTTAGAAGAAAGAGGAAGGTTAAACACACGGCAAAACTCACCAATTTGTCAAAAATGCTCCTGAAAAAGCTGCACCACAAACATCGTTCCAGCACTGAACCAATGGTGATGTCTGTATAAGAAGTGGAAGCCTGGTTACCACAGGCTCTCCCAAACACAAATGTCTCTGCTGAGCCCTTGCAGGTTCCATTCTACTTGTGCTGACTTGAAAATACAAATGATTACATTCAGAACTGCAACTTTCAGGAGATGTGACAGATCAGCCATGAAGTAAAATCAAATTCTTGGTACCTCTGACCCTGATTCCTGCCTCCAAGGCTTCCAGGCAGCACCACCTGCCACAGGAAGGCATCACATGGCAGAAAGGTAACAGAAATCAGTAACAATAAAGATGTGAAATGACACTGATAGAAATGGGGAAGAGAAATATTTACAGGAAAATTCACACCAGTAACTGTGGCCATGCCAATTTAGGATATTTCACTTTGGAGTTTAGTGGTTTTTTACGAAAATGGTAGAAACTCTCTCAGGTTACCTCCTAAAGAACTCCCCCAGCTGCAGGGTGTGCAGCTACACAGCCTGACACCACCTGCCAGAAGGGCATGGAAAAGTGTAAGAGGAGATTAAAAGAGCAGTAGACACCTCAGAGGCTTTGGAACAGCCAGAAAAAACCTTTCCAGGAATAACAACCATCCCTGAACTATACAGAAAAAAAGGAAGTGGCAGAGTCTGACATGCAACTGGACCTCCATTGGCTTTTGAGGAATCCAGCCCTGATGGTTCACTAAGACATCCCACACTCCTGGGACAGTGTCCTGGAGAGTGTGTGACACTCCCAGGTGTAAAAGGAGAAGGTCCACACAGGCCACCTCTGCAAGCTTAAGTCCCAATGAATCCCTGAAAACACTCACATGCTATAGGGAGGCTGTGGAATTCAACTGGACTCCAGACACTTCAAACACCAAGTTTGAACATTAAGAGAGGTAATTTCATTTTGTCACTTTTCCAGGTGCTCTGGTGATCAGGTTCTCGAGAGGTGGCAACTCCGACAGTCAGGAGACTTCCCAGCCAGCAGACACAACACTTCAGAAGCAACATGCTGTGAGCCTGATGCCAAACAACATTCTTTGTGTGTGCTCATTTCTTAGCAGGTGGATCTAAATCCTCTAAGTCAACATCCAGGCATCCCTGCACCACAAGAATACAATGCTTTCCAGAAAACCAAAACACTCATCCACAGCCAACTGGCCAACTTGGCTCCAGAGTGATGGGCAGCACAGCCCAGCCAGGCATCCTGCTGTGACAGTCACAGTCACACCTCACCACTCCCCCACCAGTGTGAGCTGAACCTCCTTGCAGCAAAGGCCACCAGCTACAAGCAGCTCTGTAAAGCTTCCACAGAGATAAAAGACTAATCTAATGTTTGTGATCTAAATCCTACTTGGACACAGCACAGATGAGGTAAAAGGTGGGATGCTTTCCAGCTGGTGTAATGGGCTGGAATTTGAAGAACTTGTCCTAACCATGGCTTGTGTCACCTCTGCAATGTCTGATGCAGAGAAAACAAAGTTAGCAGTTCTTAATCTGGTCTAATGCAGAAATTCAGCCTGAGCTCATGAGAGCCATGGGCTCACCTGGCAGGTCTCCACAGCCTTGACTGCTCCCCAGCCTGCACAGCCCAGCATAGCAATTGCACCCAGCCCCAGTGATCCTGACAGGGCACTGAGGCACCAACCATCAGTAAAACACTCACATCTACCCCAGACTGCATCCTTTCAAGTATGAATTATAATCCCCAACTCTTCTCTGTCATTCAGGCTCCATTCTGCCTTACCCTGCACAGGTCACATGTAAAATTGTGTTTATAACTGTCCTCAATGCCCTACAGACAGGCAGGTTACACATCATATCTAGACAAAATCTCTTTGCAATTCTAGGGAAGATTTGGTAGCAGCAATCCCAGCTCAACCAAATGAGACACACGTCCTCCATCACATGCAGTCACAGACCCAGAATGGATCTTCCTTCCAAACCCCTGCCTTGCCTCCTACTGCTCAGCACATGTCCCGGGGCTCTGCCCACCTGCTCCACAGGATGTGCACAGGAAAGCAGCACCTTTTAGTTGGAATAAGGGATGTCTCAGTCCTCAGCATCACCAAGAGGGGAGATTTCAGGAAGCAATAGCCCAAATTTTAGAACTAAGGAAGGTACTGCCAGTTTCTAATCCCACTCCAAGTCACACTGAGTCAGTCTCCTATTTAAAGGTTATTTCAAAGCTCCCTGATTATAACATGTTCTAACTCAGAAAATATTTAGGGCAAGCCCCTCACAGCACTAGAGGTATGAGGGGTCCTGTCCCTGCCTCCAGTCAAGCAGAGGCTGCAGCTGCTCAGTCTCCTCCTTGCTCTGTTTCCTGGCCATCCGTGACAAAGGTGAGCTCCTTCAAGACATCCCAGCACGGCTGGTGGTGGATGTACTGGGAAAGGTGAAGGAGGAAAGTGTCCTAGGTGGGGGCTCAGGGTGATGTGGGTTGGACAGGGATGGGACAGGAGCAGCAAGGACATACCACCCACTGGCACTTGGCCACTGCTGCCCCCACTAGCTCTCAGCTCCAAGGCCCTCCTAGAGATGGCACAGCAAAGCCCAGAGATCTCAATCCCTCCTCAGCTCCTCCTGTCTCTATATGTGGTCCCCCGTTCCCCCACGTTGCTCTGTATCCTGTCGTGGCCCCCATCTCCACTGCTCCCAGGGCAGCACACTAGTACAGCCTGGAGGGATAAAGCCCCAGCCTGGACCCAAATCCCAACACATGGCTCCAAACCTCCAGAGATGGGAAAGAAAAGACAACAAGGGGCAGGCAAAACATTTGGGAACCCATGCCTCAACTTTCTACATCCAGGAGTGTTTAATCTATACTGTCTCCTCCTGGACACAGTATTCCAGTGTTCAGCCTATGTATTAGCAAAAAGCCTCTGGGAACAGCCTCCAGGAAGAAGCACAGTGGAAACAGACATCTCTGTGCCATGGGAAGCAAAGCAACTGGGAAGCACTGGGCAGATTCCTAATAATGCCACGTTTTGCATTTGAGATTCCACAGCCTTGAAATAGTTCCTCCAGATATCATACCATAAAACCCAAGGAACTAGCATGAATGAATGAAGTCAGAAATCACACAGAGACCACCTGGGAAACCTCCCCGTGGAAAGCTCTCCAGCTTCCGTGTGCATCTCACCTCTGCTCACTGGAGCTAAAGTCCACCCCTGGCTTACAGCAATTCCCAAAACTGTTTCCTCCACAATCCCCAACTTCTTTTCCAACATCCCTGAAGATCTCTCAGACCAAGAAACAAACCCTCAAAAGAAAGCTGAACTCACACCTTGGCAGGGTACATGGAGTCCAGGAGCCTTGGACTGAGAAGGAGCCCAGCTATACCAAATAGTCTGAAATCTGGAATACCATATGTGGCACGACATGCCTCTCCTCCTCAACAGCCATGTGTCTGCCCTGGTGATGCAGCTTTCAGAGAGGTTTCCTCCCTCCTGACACACACACCACTACGGGAGCCCCATTTGCCCCTTACTTTCTGTCTACTCTCACCTGAATACCCACCAACCCAGCCAGTCAAGTGAAATGCAGCTAAAAGGCAATTCCCATGTCCTGGCAGCTGCCTCCTCTCACACCACAACCAGAGCTCAGCTCAGAGCTCTGCCCTCCTGGAGGCAGGAGCAACAGGACACCTCCAGATCAGTGGATCCAACTCACAGAACCCCAAACTTCATGTGAGAAACTGACCTCTCTGTATCTTCAGATCCACCCACCCGGGTCAACCAGGTCTGCCCAGGGTACTCATTTCGGGAGGGTGCCCAGGCCACCCCACTCCACCAGGCTGAGGACAAGAAGTGTCTTGGTGAACAGAAACACACTTTGCATTGGGAACGTGTCTTGGCCAGGAGGCCTGGAATATCCAGTTCAAATCCAAAGTCTAGGAAAGTTTTCTAGCCAACTGCAGAAAAAAAACATTCCAGCATCTCTGGGAAGAAGGGAGAAGATGGATACATCAGCTGCAAGACAACCACTGGACAGAAGTGTGCAACCAGAAGATGTCAACACTGCTTTTGAGGAACAGCATCCGCTACGGACACACAAAGGACACGAGGACAATGAGCTGGACCCAAGCTCAACCAGCCTCACCACGGAGAAAGCAATCCAAGAAACAGAATCCATCTCTTTCAAACAGAAATGGCCACTACAGCTCAGAACCACCCACAGACACATCACCATCAATTTTGGTGCTTGAATAGCTATCATATCCAACACAAAACACTTCAAGCCCTCAGAGCCAGTAACACCACTAACCAGCCCAGCATCCAACCCCTGCTAACGACTGCGACTCCCACAGAGACAAAGCTGCACCTTCTTCCTGGACAGCGTTGACAGTCACTTGCACAAACATGAAAATTAAGATGTCATCCGCTAACAACAAAAGCTTTTCTGTGCTAGACAGGAGCCACTCTGACTTCCAGTGAATCCGAGTCAGAAATCCACACAGATAAACACTGAAGAGTCAAATCCTTATAGATGGCTGATGGTTGGAACTCACTAGCTGAGATTAAGTCCTTTATTTAATGGACTAGGGAGGTTGGAGAGAGGAAAGAGCCCTGGATGGAGTTCTGCAGAAAATTCTTCACAAGGGTTTGATGATGTTATGTGACACAAAAAGTGAATATCTAAATGCAAGGTCTACAACCAGCAAGAACACTCTATTTCAGAGAGAAAAAGAGAAGGAAAGAGAAGGACTTCCTGGAAAGGTCACTCAGGATTTTAAGAGTCATCTAAAGTACTCTAACATTTCTCAATGTAATTACCATCAGTAACTCATCAGAAACATGCTTGTAAATCAATAAAGGTTTGCTCAAAAATCCCCAGCATAAAGAAGCTCCCAGGACCAGAGTCCAGCGGGATGTGCTGGGGAAGTAAAACGCACTGAGCAGGACAGAGGCAGTGACATGCAGAGCTAAGCAGGAGCAGCCTCTGCCAGGGCAGTGGGGAGGCTGCAGGGGCAGTTGCAGAGCCTTGACACTGACAGGACTCAGGAGAGCTTAGAGAAGAAAAGTGGCATCTTTGTGCGCTCGCTGCATGTGTCCCACAGAGCAGGGGCAGTGCAGCCCCATCCAGGCACAGTGGTGGAGCTGAGGATACAAAGCTGACCTTTTCCATGCTGCTGTACTCTGGTATTTACTCGTGTCAGGAGCTCTCTGTGCCACACTTGCACTCACACTTTGGACAGGGACATCCCGGAGCTGAGCTGGCTACAAAACTCCTTGGGACCTGATCTCTGTGCAACTCCTCGACATCTCCCTGATGGTAAAATGATAATCCTCAACCTTTACCTATTTCAGTGCTGCAAACATATCACAGTTATGGCTTTCACAAGTTACACAGAAACAAGAACTTCTAACAAAAATTAATATGCTGAATAAAGAGATAGGAAAATGACAGTCTGGAAATTAATTACAGGCACGTCTAGGATTATCAGCTACAATCAATTCTGGAAAGCATCAGCTCCAGTGTAAAACAGGATGACCCCAATTTAAACTATTTTTTTTAATTCGGGGAAAAAAAGTTTTCTACAGTGACTCAAACAGAGAGATTTAAACAACCTACAAATTACTGGAGTAATCAAACTGCATTTAACTAACACTAGGTGTTGGCTAAATCATCTCAAAGTTGTTTCACTAGTTGTACCGTTGGCTTTATACTCACATGTGTGGATTTTGGAAAGGAACTCCAGAAGTATTTAGAGTAAATCTTGCTGTGGACTTGAAAGGTGGATTTGCAAAATTTAACTTCAGCGCTTTGCGTTTACCTGGGAGACAACGAACATAAAGTAAACTTTTCGTCAGCAACAAAATATTGAGAGCATCTGGAAATAAACAGAAAAATCCAACACATTGTAAGAAAAGGAAAATGCATTTCACAAGAACATTAGCAAATCACAACTCGTGTCAGGGACACAGGGATGGAGACACAGAGTCGGCTCCCACTCCGAGGTCTTCCCAGCTCATTCCAAGGCACCTGCCAGAGCGAGGTGTCCACAGCACCTCCTGTGACAGCTGGAGCACCTGCGTCACCTGCCAGGGCTCCAGCAGCCACAGGGCACCTCCTCACCACAGCTCTGAGCATCCCCCATGCACATCACATCCAGGGGGCACAGCCTGGGCACACACCAGACACAGGGGGATGGCACCGCACAGGGAAAGGGCACCTCGGGGTGTCTTATAACATCCCAACCAAGGAGAGCTGACAGGGATCCTGACCTTCCCCAGCAAACAGCAAATGGAGATGGCCAGGCTGAGGGAGGAGGGAGATCTGTGTGCTCCTTCTGCCAAGTGGGCTGCCAAGCAGAGAGCAAAATTCAGCCCATGCAGGGGTGACCGGGGCGGGGGAAAGCTTTGCTCTGCAGCCAATTCAGGAAGTGTGGAGAAACATAAAATAAATAAACTGCGGTGTGGGAGGGTCCTGGTCACTGTACCAGCCACTGGCTCTGTATTTTCCACTGAAGTTGAGATGCTTCAGCAGAATCTGGGATTACAAAGGCAGCTGTCCCTTCCCAGCCCTCCCACTGGGCTGCACAAGTCTTGTTCCCGTTTGCCCCCAGGAAACCTGCACTCCTCCCCCCCAAACACCTGAGATGGGGTCTCTTCCAGCCCCACCTTCCCAGAAGCCTGGGACTGAACTCCTCGGCTTCTCACATCTGGGCAAAGCCTTAACCCCTCCCTCATTGTTGCTCATCCCAGGAGACACCAGCCACCCTAAGCTGGCACATCTGGATTCCTCCAACAGCTTTCCTTCTCCTGCACCCTGGAGTGGGGGAAAGACAAAAGGCACCATCCTGCTCTGCAGCATTCTTGCACAAGGAAGAGTTTTGGGTAACTCCAGGAACATAAAAAAGGAGAAAAAATAGGTCAAAGTGCTTAGAGCAAATTCAGGGCATGAAATATTTACAAGGATCAAAGAATCACAGAATCATTCAGGTTGGAAAGGCACAATCATTCCCTGAGCACTGCTAAACCCACTACTAAACTGTGTCCCCAGGTGCCTCATCCACACGTCTTTTAAATCCCTCCAGGGATAGTGACCCCACCACTGCCCTGGGCAACCTGTGCCATGGCTGGACAACCCTCTGGGTGAAGGAATCTTCCCTAATATCTAATCTACACCTCCCTCAGCACAACTTGAGAATGCTTCCTTTTGTCCTGTTGCTTGCTACACCTGGGAGGAGAGACCCATCTTCCTAACAGAATCACAGAACCACTGAGGATGGAAAGGACCTTTAAGATCACAATGGCAACATATCTCTAAAACCAGGCTGATAAACCCAACACACCTTCAACTAAGCATTCCCTCCAAAGGAATACAGACCCCCTGTATCCTGGGAGCCACAGCAAAGCTTGTGGCCAGCAGTGCCCCATCCACACCCAGCCGAGGCTCCCCCCACACCAGCTCAGCTGGGACTGAGTGCCAGCTCAGATTAGCGGGGTTAAGTTCTGCCTTGAGCAGGAGCTGGTGGTGCTGTGGCACTACTCGACCTGCAGGAGCACATGGAGCTCCACAGCAGGGCTCCAATCACTCCCTCTTTGATTTCCACAGACAGATAACACCTACTTCCTCTATCATTCTTTTACTTTTAAATCACTGGTAGATAATTTCAGTTTTGCTCCCCCTGCAATACAATAATCCAGAAATATTTGCATACACATTGCATTTACTAAAAATCACTGAATGTGTTACACAAACATCTCACAAGAAATTTGTACAAAATCCAACAGGAAGAAATTAATTATCCAACACTTTGCGTCAACCATCTAAAACAAACAAAGCGGCCCTGTTTTCTTGTGACAATTTACCAGCAGATTTCCATAAAGTCTGTGATCCTGGGCCTTTCATCACTAAGGGATGGGAAGGGACAAAGTGAGGATGCCTGGCCTGGGTACAACTGGCTGAGTGAGAGCTGCTGCAGAAAAGAGCAGGTCCTTCTTGGGTGCGTTACCCAAAATGAGATGGCACAGGATGGACTTGGCTGTAGCACTGCAAGGACGCAATAAACATTTTTGCCGCTAAAAATCCTGAGCACACTACAACAAAGTAACCATCAATGGCTTCCTCCTGTCCAGAGTAAAAATATAGATGACT
The DNA here is from genome assembly GCA_013390005.1 of Calyptomena viridis. NCBI lineage: Eukaryota > Metazoa > Chordata > Aves > Passeriformes > Eurylaimidae > Calyptomena > Calyptomena viridis. Next base: position 324,247 of record WEIV01022241.1, read on the forward strand.
GATTTGACAGTTTCAGAATCACAGAACATTCTGAGTTGGAAGAGGATTACTGAGTCCAACTCTTAAGTGACTGGCCAGAATACAGAAAAAGGCCCCTGCTGGTGCTGAAAGCTGGTCTGCTTTGGGGTACTTTCCCAAAGTACCCTCTTATTACTAGCACCCTCTTATTTTGCTTTGTTTTGTAGAAAAAAATCATGAAAAAAACCCCATAGTTTAGCAAATGCAATAATGCCCAAAACATCTATTAACAATCTTGCCTGGCAAAATGACTTCCCAGCATGAGGTTCCACCTTTCAACAATACATTTTCAAAACTTTCTTTACTCATTTTCCTATAAAGACCATTTTTTCCACATGTTTATTAGACATTATTTATTCTTCTGAAAAACACCCAATCAGGGCTGCAGGAAAAAGCCTGGTATCTCCAAGTGCTGACTGACCTCCATCCCTGCCCTCCACTGAGCCATGTAGCATGAGGAATATCTTATTTATGTTACTCACGTGCACACAAAACAACTGCTCACTTTGTGCCACATGACTGCATCCACAGACACAGCTCTGGCAGGAGGAGAAGCAAGTCTTCCCTCATGTTTGGACTCGGCCACTCCAAAATCTCCAGGAACAGGCAGTGGGAAGTCAACATGGACAGTGAGAGGGAGGCACTGATGGAGCAACAACACATTGGTTCCAAGAGTGCCAGGGGACTCACATCCAAGAATCACAGAATCATGGAATGCTTTGGGTTGGAAAGGACCCTAAAAATCAACTCATTCCAACCCCTGCCATGGGCAGGGACACCTCCCACTAGGTCAGGTTCATCAAAGTTCTGTCCAAGCCAACTTTGAACGATGGGGCAGCCACAGCTTCTCTGGGCAACCTGTGCCAGTGTCTCACCCCTCCCATGTAATGGTCCCTTCCAAGCTGACACCAAGCCCACTCTGTGCCTCCCCTGAGCACAGCACAGGGCTGTGGCAGCACAGAGGAACCGGCGCGTTCCCGGCAGGACCCTCTGAGTGCACGACCTGCCCAACACCCCCCTTGGGCCTGACCCACCTCCCACACCTCCTGCTTCCCTGAGGGCACCTCCCTTCCCACACAGAGCAAAACCAGACAGAGTTCACAAGTGCCAAGCGTCTGCAGGGTGCCAAACCTTGCCCTGCTCGTGCACTCCCCCAGGCCTGCACAGGCACAGGGGTGGTGCTGGGCAGGTTCCTGCAGGGCACGGTCACACAGCCCCTCACTGGCCCTGTGTGGCACCACAGATCTGCTCTCACACTGGGTCCAGGGATTTCTTCCATCATTCCTCGAGTCTGTTTCGTTCTCCCTCCCCAAACTCCAGCCCCAAGGGCAATAACGTTGTGTCACAAGATTTTCCCTTTCTCACAGCAATGTTTACAGAGCTCAGGAGAGCGCTGGACTTGCAGTGGCCCAACACTAAAATCAACACAATTAACTACAAACTCCCATCAGAAAATCTCTTTTCACACCCTGCTCCTACTCTTGCTACTTGCAAACTTTATACATCAAAATTCCTCCTGTTTTCACCTTAAGGCAGAATGTTTTTTATCCCAGTTAAACACTAGTCTATTGATTTCCTTCTCAGTAGGTTTCTAAGGATAGTTTCAATTATGTCAATCCACCATCTGGAGCTGGATTTTCTACAAATCCAACCAATCAAGAAGCATAAGCTGCCCCTGGGAAGCAAACAGGATGGCTTGCTTTTGCTCACCTGATGGACAAGGAACATGACCAGGGAGAAACGAACATCCTGAGAAATGCTAGGAATTTCCATCCAGCACAGATCACATGGAAACATGTACTGGAAGTGAAACAACAGACTCAAATGGACCACAAGTCTGAGGAGAGCCAAAGCAAACTGTGTTCCCCAGCAGCCTTCCAAACCCTGAGTGCTTCAGCTGTGGACTCTGAGTCTTGGAGCTGCCAAAAGTATTTTTTAGGATGAAGCTCATGTTCCTATTCCTTACAGACACATCACTCTAACAGGAGTCAAAGGAACCCCTTTAGATGCAAGAGTTTTTCTGTGATGTTGCTGCACAGATCCAATACAGACCACCCTGTCCCAGGCCAAAGAGGCCTGGGGCTAATGGTACTTGTGGAATTCACCAAAGCTCATCGCCACCAAGGCTCTGTGACCAAAACTGTCCAAAACTGTGCTGCAGAAATACCCACCTTAATTAAATGTCTTATAAAGGTTCTGCTAACTTAATACATAATTCTAATCATCAACCACTTCATCTTGTTCTCTGAGAAATGTTACAGTAAAGATTATGGGATAAGGAATGATTTGGAAGAAATCAAAACTAACTTTGGAATAGATCACTTTTTCATAAATTATGTTAATCCTTAACACCAGACCTGAAACCACAAAGTTTCTTGATTTATGGTCTTCTCAATTTGACTAGTGGGTTTGTTCAGCTTCATGTCAATAGTCATACCAAGTCCAGACTGTATTTGAAAGCAGGATGGCCTGGGCTTTGCCTGAGCTGAAGTGGCAAGAGAAACATTGCCTTATGTTTTGAGGGAATCTAAATAGGATTATATCCTAAATTATGCTGCTCTCCAAGAAGAAAAAGGACAGCCAAAAATAGCTTTCTGATTGTAAAGAAGTTAATCTTCTATCCATAAAGATGGCAATCCTTATTTCAAATCACCACAGCCTTGGAATGGTGGCAATGATGTCCTCCGAGACATTTTTAAAAGGATGTCGTTGTTCCAGCACCAGGCCTATGAGTGAAACTGAGGTAAGGGAGTGATGCCTTGTGCCCTGCTACTCCCCAAATGCACATCCCTTGGCATTCCATTGACTGCAGCCAAAACGGACACCAGGAAAAGTGTCTGGGAATGCTGGAGACCCACCTACACAACGGCCCCAGAAGGACTCAGGCTCACAGCAGCACTTGTTCCTTGCTGCCTGGTGAATGGGTGCTAGGCCAAGCACCGGAATTATTTATGTGCTGCTACCCATCACTAGAATTAATCCAAGCACTTGGCTCTGCAGTTAAGTTCTCATCACTCTTCCTGAGGCCCCTGTACCACCACCACAGCCAGCCAGCCCTCACACAACCAGGGACAGCTGCCTAGCAGGTCACATGCAGGCCACAGGTATTCCTGCAGGGTTAGAATGTGTCCTTGCTATTTTTGCTTCACTGGGATATCCATGATTCACAGAATCACAAAATCATTAAGTTGGAAAAGACACCTAAGATCACCAAGTCCAAACACCACACCAGCACCACCACGGTCACCACTAAACCATGTCAAGTGCCACATCCACACATTCCTCAAACACTTTCAGGGATGAGGACTCCATCACCTCCCTGGGCAGCCTGGTCCAGTGTCTGACCACCCTTTCCATTAAGAAATTTTTTCCTAATATCCAATCTAAAACTCTCCTGGCACAGCTTGGGCGATTTCCTCTTGTTTCCTGGGAGCAGAGCCTGATCCCCACCTGGCTTCCCCTTCCTGTCAGGGAGTTGCAGAGTCAGAAGGTCCCCCCTGAGCCTCCTTTCCTCCAGGCTGAGCCCCCCCAGCTCCTTCAGCTGCTCCTGGTGCTGCAGGGATGATTTGCTTCCACTTGGAAACAGAGCTGAATGCTTGAGGTCATTTTCTTAAGAGAAAACTATCAGGTCTGATTTCTTCCAGGACAATGCCAAGCAAAGTTGGTGCCAATTCTCACCTGAAAGGGAAAAAAACAACAGTTCTCTGGTCTTCCAACAGCTTTAAATACCCAGGAAGTTTTATCTTGGCTGCTAACAAAATGCTGCTTTGATGTAGAGAGAGCAGAGAACATTTACCTATGTTGAGAGCTGCAGCCCCGCAGCTGCTGATGCCCTGAATGCTCCAGGATTCCCAGCTGGTTCTCCTACTCCTCCTAGCACAGCTGTGCCCACAGTCCCTCCCAACCTACCATCTTCCAGTTATAGCTCCTTCCTTTCCAGTCTTGCTCATGGATATACTCCAACACCAGCACAACTCACTTGAGACTAAAGTAAGTTTCCAGCCTTACCCTTAAGATAAACTATTTTTTAAGAAAAAACGAGTCAAATTTTGAAACAAAACCTGAAGAATGTTGGCATATTGTATAGTTCTGTTTGAGGTGTCTGGATGAAAGAAGAGGCCTGAGGGTTGAGTTTTACTTTTAAGAACTGCAACTACAGAAATTCACTTTGAAGGGCACATTTTCAATGTGTTTGTCAGTTATTGACATTTACTGTCCTTCAATGAAATCTTCAATTTAGTATAATCACAGAATATTCTGAGTCGGAAGGGACCCACAAGGATCATTGAGTCCAGCTCTTAAGTGAATGGCCCATGCAGGGGACTGAACCTTGGCATTATTAGCACCAGGTTTTAACCAAATCCAAGAGTCAGCATTCAAATCTGAGATGATGATTTTACACTTCAGGAATGAGCTGTAAGTATGCTTATAGGAGTTGCTTCGTTAGAGAGAGGATTTATCCATAATTCCCTATAGCCCCAAGTGTGCTTCCACCTCGGGAGCACAAATAGCCAAGAGCAGGCAGGACTCTGGAAGGGTTACTGGCCATTGCCCTCAGGAAACCACTCCACAGCAAAGCCCTGGTACCAGACATGTGGGTGATGTGGGGCCAGGAGGGGCTCACAGCTGCACCAGCAGACAGCCACACAGCCCTGGGACTTGCCATACAGGGTTTGTGCTACACCCAACTTGCAGCAGCATCTATACCAACACCACGCCTGGCTGAAGTAGGTTAGGCTCAGAGTGCAAGAAATTGCAATCAGATTAAGATAGTTCCCTCAGACCAGAAACCCTCAACAGTAAAACCTAAGAATGAAGTCTCTGGGCTCTGCAAAATCCACCATTAATATTTATCATCCCTGAGCCATCCTGCATGAAAACACCATTTGTGTATGGATAGAATTAAAACTACCCAAGTCTTAGGGAGCAGATCAGCTGTGGTAAAAGAGCTTTAATCTGTGCCTGGGTATGTGCCAGCCCATGTAGATGTCCCAGCCCATAGCTGGCCATGTCACACTTGTGACATGTCTGTGAGGAGCAGCTCCCTGCCCAGGAGAGCACAGCACTGGGGTCACACAGCAGCTTCCACCCCAAACTGGGGTTCAGGCCATTTCTAGCTGGAGAACAGCGTTTGACACTTCTCTCTCAGCCACAGTCCAATCCAGGCCTGGTGAAACACTGCTGAGAGAACAGAGGGCCTGGCTGTCCAGGCAGGAGGTGCCACCAGAGCAGCTGTGTCTGTATCTGCTCTCACAGAAGCACTTCCTCACAAAATATTCCTGAGACCTGTGTCTGAGACAGCCACAGCATAACCCTGTGGAGCCTGTCACAGAGCAGATGTCAGAAAAAAGGGGGATACTGCCCTGGGAAATTCCTTGTGAGGCACCTGAAGCCCCTCCTGATGGACAACAACAGTAAACTAAAAAGGGCCATGCCAGGCACTTTTTCATTAGGAAACAGCACTGCAACAATTATAAAATATATCGTAGGGAGGAGGGCTGGGGAGGGGGTTGGTTGATTTTATTTCTTTCTTTTTAATTTTAGGAGCATGTACTTAGCAAGGAAAAAACTTTGCCCTTGAGGTCTTTGCTTAAGGTCAATGGAAAGGATTTCATTTCTTTGGATAAAGCAACAAGCATTTTTCCATCATCCCTCTAGATACCTTAGGCCAGCAAAGTGGCAACATCAATCACAGCTACCAGCTCCAATAAACACCCTGGATCACCATCAGCCACCAGGAGTCCTACAGTCACAGAATCCCAGAAAATGCCGAGTTAGAAGGAACCCATCAGGGTCATCAAGTCCAACCCTTAGCTCTGCACAGGACACTCCAACAATCCCACCATGTCCCTGAGAGCATTATCCCAACCCCCCTGGAGCTCTGGCAGCCTTGGGGCTGTGCCCACTGCCCTGGGGAGCCTGGGCAGTGCCCACCCACCTTCTGGGGAAAGAAGAACCTTGTCCTGAGATCCAACTTACACCTCCCCTGACTCAGCTTCATGGATCAGGAAGAACAGGAACCAGAGGACCTGGGATGTGGCTTTTTCCATTTGGAGGCACAATTATTTTAGAAGGAGCAACCAATTCTATCCACCTCAGCTTTAGTATATTGGGTTCTTTCATTCTGAAGACAAAAGAGGCTACAAGTGAATCCTGCTGAGAGTTAAGAATTGCTGTCCAGATGTCCTTATGGAAGGCTGAGGAAAGTCCTTGGCCACCTTGGCATCTCCTGACAGCAGTCTGAGATTTCCCAAGTGCAACTGCTGAGAACTCTCCCATAGAAAAGAGCTCCACAGGGCAGGGACTCACTGATACCTCAGGTGGGACAAGCAGAGCAAACCTGGACTCATTTAAGCAAAATGTTCCTCTAAATGCCACCAGAAATGAGGAAGTGTCTGACTCTTCCTGCACACATCTCCTTGTCTTGCTTTGCTCCCCAGGACAGTGTAGGAGAGGTGTCCAGCCCTTGGCTCACCAGGCTGGCATTTGCTGCCTCTTAGGAAGAAAAACTGTGAAAGGGACTTCAGCCTCCCTGTCTCTGCCTTCTCCCTCTCGTCCCATTGCTGCTTCCCACCACTGCAGAACATTTAGCTCCACATTCCCATGGCACAGGAGGCTTCACCTTAGGCTCTCAGTGGGGAGAGACAACTATCACCTACGTGGAGGACACCGCCCAAAATCTGCTGCTTTTCTGCGAGTGTTTCTGGCACTGGAGCAGTCAGGCCACACCAATTCTAAAAGTGCTTGCTTCCAGTGCACTCTCACATTCCCATTTTCCCTTAAAACAAGGCCTTGCAGCCTCTGTGTGGTACCAAAGTGCTGCTGGAGAGCAGGGACAGGTCCACTGCTCAGACAGAGATCAGACAGTGCTGCAGGCAGGACAGGAGACAATCTTCTTCCTGAGGCCCAGGTAACCCAAAATCACAGAATTGTTTAGGTTGAAAAAGACCTCCAAGATGATGAAGTCCAACCCTCCCCCCAGCACTGCCAAGTGCACCACTAACCCATGTCCCCAAGTGCCACATCCACCCTCACAGGACAAGCCAACAAGGCAATGCCAACACCACATGCCCAGGCAGGACTCAGCTTAAGGAGCACCTAAGGATGGCAGTGCTCCCTCCTTACCTCACATTTAAGTCACGAGAGTGGCACATGGTGCACACACAGGTGCCACCATTGCAATGCTGCCACCTCATTTTACTGTTAAGCCACATGCAGCACACACATATTTAACAAATATTTTGAAGCAACAAATCAGTCAAACTGGGCAGGGGAAGGCAGAGGGAAACATCTCAGAAACCCTTCAAAGAGGAATAAGAAGAGTTCCACGTTACCTGTTACTGACCAGTCTAGTAACTAGAAAAGTTAAGCAGACAAAGTGTCTGTGTGTAAATGTTCAAGCTGCACTAACATACACAAATAAAATGCTGGAAACAACTTGTGCCACGGTGAGGAGACTCCTACTGGAGTGAGCTTTTAACAGGCTCCAGACTCCCCTGGGCAGGGGTAACACTCCAAACCCAGCTCTGGGCTGCTTCTCTACCTGACCACTACTTCCACAAGAAATAATCCTTTGTGCAGTGCAAGCACAGCAGATCTCCATGGCTGGATCCAAAACTTTGCAATATACGCTTTTTCCCCCCCAGCACTACCAACCTGACAGCTATGTGTAGCTAAAAATACACCAAGCCAATTTTTCAAGATAGGATCTACTTCACATAAGCTGGTTTCTTGCTTGTGAGCACCCAAACATCTGATCACTGCCTTCACAGAGAGGAGCTGAGCCCTTCTGAAAATCTGGTCTCAGCTGCAAGGTTCTTTCTGCACTGTTAAACTGGGAAAGATTTTGGTCTGGATCTTAAAAACAAGTAAGAACACATGGTCCCAAAAAGCATTTTTGCTTAGTTCTGCTGAATTATAATGGAGGTGTGTACAGTTGCTAAGCAAGAGATCAAAACACAAGTCTACAGAGCATATAAAGCTTTTAGCTGTCTTTGGAAGCACTTCCTTTTTTATTTTAAATCCTTCAGAGAACTTCTAGACACTAAATCCTGGGCAATTTTATGTTAAGCTTCAAAAGTGGAAGCTGTAGATAGCAATGATCTATTTTTACGCTTCTCCAATTTGGATTTCGGTAAAAGATGTTCTAATTCCAGAAGTAAGGGCCTGACCCAAAGACAAAGAGCAGAGAACAGCTGCAGGGGTCCATCACAGAGTCTTGCACTCCACCACAGCACAGAGAAGATGCCAGTGAAGAGAACAATTACCAACCTCACAACATCCTTCCCTCAGAATTCTTTCATCCTCCAACCATTTCCAGCTCAAGGCCCTCCTCAGCCAGCCTGTATTTATTACCAGTTGCCGGGTTTCACTTCCCTGATCACATCCCATGCTCTGCTCTTCCTGTGAGCTCCAGAACCCACAGGGTGAACTCACAGGGGCCAGCAGGAACTCACACGACTCAACCCAACTCTTGGCTGGGGCTCTGGGACTCGAAGGCAGGTTGGGCAACACCAGCCCAATCCATCAGCTCAGCTACATGCAGGCTGACAGAAGGGACAGACCTGCCACCCACTGCTCTGTCACCTCTCCCCTTGTCACACAGGGCCTGCCCTGGCACTTGCCTGTTGAGACACGACTTGAGTTTGTTGGATTTCCATGATCCTGTCCAGCACAGCAGCAGCACAGACCTGTCCATGGCCAGGTCTGGGTGTTCCCATGGGATCCACACACGCTCCCCCTGTCTGCAGGACAGCAGATCCTCAATGTCACAATGGACAGATGTGACCAGCACTGGGGTTTGCCAACACAACTCCACCATGGCCATGAGTGTCCTGCTGCCACGTCACAGTTCATCTCCCAGCACTGGAATTACTCTGCTTTCCAAGGAATCGGAGAAAGAAAACCAAAGGAAAATTCATACAGCAAGGAATAAAAAAAGCAAAACAACTTAAACAAACTTCGGCTTATTTCCATTATGTCGTTCAGACCTTTCTTTGTGCTGAAACCCAGCAGAAACAGCCGAAGGCATCTGTAAGTCCAATTATTTCTCAGCACCAAAATAACACATTTAATGAGCACTCAGAGGCTTTGCTAAACATCACACCACAGCTCTGTGAACACCAGCTTTTGGGCTGATGTTTTGCTTACAAAAAGAAAAGTCTTGTGCACTCTTAGAAATTCCAGCTTTGTGCTGCCTTGTGAAACATTCAGGAGGGATTAGCAATGTGCTGTAGCAGGAGAGCACACAAGCCCCGGATTCCCAGTGCCAAGACATGCTGGGTACTGTCTAATGGCTGGTGCTTGCAACAGAATTTGCAGCTTTAATAGTCTGGTAGCATCAAACCCTCTTCAGAAAGACACAGGATGATAGCACTCTAACCCAACACTGTTATTCAACTGACAAAACACCTAGAATTCCAGGAATGAGCCAGGAATGAGTTGTGCTGCTGTGCTGGAAGGACTGAAGGCAGCAGGTACCAAACATCTTCCACATCTCAGCTGAAGGCTGGAGTTAACCAGGGACTTGGGCACAGCTCTGCCTTCAGGAGCTTGGCAGAGTGCTGACACTGCCTCCAACAGCTGCCTGCTCTCATCATTGCTGTGGGGATTTACTTTTGTGGCAGAAATCTTCACTTTCTTGTTAGCAACGATAAGACAGATTGAAGTGTTATGACATTTCGATTTCTTCCTGAAGGAAGAACTGGATAACCATCAACTCTGACTCCAAACCAACAGCCAAGGGATCTGCAGCACTGAACTTTGGCTTTGGTACACTGGCTGATGCAACTCTAAACAATGAATTTGCATCCTGTCGGTGTAGAGAGGATGGATCTAAGAGGATATAAAAACTATAACTAAAGATCTTAATACAGCCATTCCTAGTACAAGCAAACACTGTGCAGAAAGTGAGAGTATAGAGGAATGAGGAGCTGTAACCATGTTACCTGCAGGGCAGGAAGTTGAGGGTTTTGTGGTTTTCCTTGTCTGTGTGGTTCCAGATGAGTAAAATCCCAGTGTTCCCAGCCAGGACAAACCCAAGCCTCTGCAGAGCTTGGCTCCAGCACATGGATCACAGTCAGGAGGTAAAACTTCAGTGGAAAGCTCTCATCTGCTTCCATCACCCAGCTCAAAGTTTGCCCAAAGGACACACAAACCCATTCCTTCCCCAAAAGCAGGAACTCCAGTGACAACAAGTGTTGCCTTTTTATTGCTACACTTTTTATAACTGAAAAAAAAAAAAAAAAAGAGAATTGCTTTTTAATACTTTGTATTTATCCGGCAGCACTATTTTCAGGCCCTGACCTTAGGTCTGACATCTCTCTATTAATGTCACACTGAAGGCAGACCTGCCATCACAGGGAACCAGCACAGCAGGGTCTCCACTCCCTTCACACCTGGGGTACCCCACATGCAGCAGCCCTGCCTTTCCACACTGGTGCTCAAACCTGCCTTTTCCCCTTTCAACCCAGACTGCTGCCCTGACCACCCTTGTGCCAGCTGCTCCCACAGGAAATGGCAGAAAGGCACTGCTGTTTCCTTCACCAACTCTATGATTTTCCATCACCCTGGAACCAGAGCACTGAATCCAACAGAGACAGAAGGCTGTACCCACCAAACCAGCTGCCACTAGGAGATCCTTCACTTTGCTGCTCCTTTAAGACTTTTTTCCCCTAGCATGTCCCTAGTGCTGGGCTGCCCTGGGCACTGGGGCACACAGGGATCACACAGCCCACATGTGGCCCTGAAAGCCCATTGCCACTCGAACTGCATGAGCTTGGGAACACACCCTGAGCAGCTCAGCAAAACCAAAGTGACACAGCCACCACTTCCCACACTGTCCTGACCTGGGCTGATGCCCTTTGACCCCCAAGACCCTCGAGATCACACAAGGCAGCAGGTGTGGCAAGGGGCACCCACAGCCCCAACTGCTCCAAGGTGCAGGGGTTCAATTCTCTCATCCCTGGAGAAACAAAATGGTTCTGGAGATACAGCTCCCTCTGGATGGTAATTTCCACAGCTTCCCTCTCCAGGAGAGCAAAACTTACTAGGAATTTCATAAATCCTCAGTGGAGTGCAAGCCACAGCCACGATGCTGTTCCTGAATTTATATTTACCTACAAGTCCCATGTCTGTGAATGACCCCGTCAGGATCAAACTGCTATTCTCCTCTTCCTGGTATTATGAAGTTTTTGTACTCCTGGGAGAGACAGTACAAAATGTGTCTGGAGATGCAGATCCACTCTAATTTTTACTCCTTTCTTTTGAGTATCTTACAAGAAGTATCCAGTGCCTGTCAGAAGTAACATTTACCTGTGCAAGTCATGGCCACTTCTGGGCATCCTCTCTCCTGGAACTGTTTGCTTCCATGGCTTTTGGACAAGGAAACAGTCCAAGCAAGAAGAGCTACGAATCACAGCAAATAATTCAAATTTCTACTTTATGGACAAAAGCTGGTAAGAATCACATCAGCTCCATTCTGCTGCTGCTTGAGAAACCTTGAGACACTTCTGCAATGACCCGTTTCTAACTTTCAGGTGGTCCCTTCACCATGAGACATCCAGCACAGACTGCTCAGGCCTTGCCTCCAGCTTCAGTCCCTGTCACATCCACAAACAAGCCATGTCTACTGCAAAATGCTGTTTTCCCTAAAAAATACATATTCCTAGTAAGTGTTGATACCTCTGAACATTAAGAGAAAGAAGCTATTTAGCTAAAAGATCTCAACACATAAATGAATGACAATGAAGAGTAAATTTAATCTCCCTGAGGAATACAGTGACCCAAAGTTTCCTATTGAACTAAAATCACAGACGTTACCATTTTGTGTTTAGTTTAAAAATACTAAAATCAATTAAGAACTGAAACTAAAGTTTGTGTTCACTGACAGAAAGCAGAATCCAGTAAGTCATCCAGCACTCCTGCTTTCCAGTGCCATCCTTCTACAGCCATTAGGAGCTGCCTAGAAGATCTAGTAGTCATTGAGGGAGTCACCTCTAACCATCAACAGCAGCTCACAGGCTGCAGCCAGGCCCCCACTGACCACCCCCAGGATTTAATCACACTCCCTGTGAAGGGGGAGCACATTTGGGGTGTGCCCTGTCACTGGGCTCCATGCCAGGACAATGCTGTCCCTTCCTGCCCCGAGTGCCATGGGGTGGGGAATATTCTCTTCACTCTACATCCCCTGCCAGAGCAAAGGTCCCACCTCACTGCTGAGTGTCCCCACGGCCCATGGGGGGTTTAGGGCCCTCTACACCATCGTGGAAAGAGCACACCCCACTGCTCAGCACCTTCCACATGCCCCCAACCCCCTGATCCAGAGGTGTCCCCTGCACACAGTGGCACTGGACTGTTCCCTCCAGGAATGTGTCCACGCTCTTCATCATCTCTACACTTTGAACACTCCCACCACAGTACACACAGCTACCACAGCTCAGCCACCCAATGCACAAGGAACCACCTTCCTTTGGGTTGGTTTATTAACCCACCTCCTTGCTGGTTTAACCTACTCAAATCAAATCCTGGACCAGCTGATACAGTGAACAATGCCATCCAACTGCTCCGCATATTCAAATATTCACATATTCTCATATTGAAATGTTTCACATATTTAAATGCCCACAAAACTTCATCAGCTCTCAATTTTGCTGTTAAAGCAGACAATTTACCCCTGAAGCATAAAACACCTGTCTAAAATTGACAGGATATTGGATTCAAGTAAGTAAAAAACTGTTTATTAAGCTCATTAGGTAAGACTCTCCTTTGAGTTGTTCTTTATTCTATTTTCCTTTTACTTCCTCATAAGATAATTGGACTGCTTCCACTTCTTATTTTGCCCAAATTTATTCAATCATAAAGCTGTAAGACAGTAATTTCCCCAGAAAGTAAAAGCATAAAGCAAACTTTTTTTTAGCTTGATATATATATATAAGCTTTTTATAAACCAGTATTTATATATTGGTTACAAAACAAGGAAAACCATGTGCACTTTATTATCTGGTGTCCTATACGTTAAGACTCACAGCATAAGAGAAAATTGATTTTAAAAAAGCAAAGGTCAGTATCCTGAAAAGTCTGTTCTGACATACATTACTAAAGAAAATATGCCTCAGGAATACCTTCTGGCAGGAGTCTGTTACAGCTGTAACTGTCTTCAATTATAGGTGTTACGGGAATCACCACTGAGAGGATTAAATCCAAGTTCTGGTTTGTCAGCAAAAGGACCAGGGATGTGAATCCACCCTTGCTCTGGGAGCTCCTGTGCCAGGGCCCCCTCCTTTACCCTGCTCCATTTTCCTGGGAGCAGCCTACCCTCCTCTTTTATTGCCAATACTCTGGAATAACACACACAGCATCCACTGAGCCCCCTAGACACAGCCTGCCAAGCTCAGGATGGTGTAAGCTGTGTTCTGTGCTCGCTTTTGTTGCTTTTACACAACCATGTTTTATTCCATATTTAGGTCTCACATGTCCCTCGAAGGGCACTTTGTACCCACCCCATGGTTTGGTAAATACCAGATCAGAAAGATCAGCAAGTGGGTGCACGAGACCACAAGAAGTGACAAAAAGTTGATTCACTATCAAAACAAAACCAGAGAAAGGAGCTGAAGGGAAGCCTAATAAAAGCCCAGCTCTTGCTGCCATGGAAATACAATGGCTGTCACTCCAACAAGTGTCACTGCACACATGCACAGTTGTTTTTGGTTTTTTTTAAAAAAGCACCAAAACAACCAGCCTGTGAAAATGCACTTGTTCATGTGCTCATGGCATTCCTTTAATACTATCCAACTTCTTAGGAGGAGAAATGAAATTACATCGGGAAGAGAACTTCACATCAAAGTCTGGGAAATTCACTTCAAAGAGGTTGGAGGTTTGCAACCCTGACAGAAACAGCAAAAAATACCATAGAGAAGAGGCCCTGACCCTTTTATTTTCACTGGATGGATTTGTCAGCAAAAACTGAATGGAAAGAAGTACCCCAGGGAACAGCCCTTCCCCTGGAGAGGGCAGAGCAGGGAACAGGCAGGAGCCCAGTCACACCAGAACGGAGAACAGCTTGGGCTGGTGCCTGGGCTGGTGCCACGGGACAGGGAGCCCAGCCATGGGACAGGGACAGGGAGCCCAGCCACGGGACAGGGACAGGGAGCCCAGCCATGGGACAGGGACAGGGAGCCCAGCCATGGCAGGTTGGGCCTTCAGATCTGCATCCCAGTGCACACAGGAGCTGTGAGCAAAAAGCTGCTCTCTTCAGGACAGCGGGAAATCAGTTGCATTGCGAATTTTCCCTCCCATTTCACAGTTTCTTAATACCCTGACTGCCTCCTGTCGGAGTCTCCCAAATCCAGGTTAACAGAACATCAACGCCCCTCACGTCTCACCTGACAGCAGTTTTGCCAAATTATTCACTAAGGGTTCCTGCCATCCTGAGCTGAGACACTTGCTGCTGTTTTCCCATGAAAGAGCTGTAAAGAGCAGGAGATCAAATCCTGCCACTTCTCAATGGCTTACAAGAGAAATTCAGACACGTGTGTTACATTCCTCTCATTTTAACAAGCAGAGGATCTGCAAAGCATCCCTCCCCACTAAACACCTTTGATCTTCCAGTATGGAGAACAGCAACTGCCTTTTCCTTCTCAGCACAAAAAAACCTTCAAATTAAAGATGTTCTTCTGGAACAAGAAAAAGTGGATGCACAGCAGAAACCACCACTTAATGGGAGAGGACAACAGTTTTGTGCCAGCCCATGCCAGGTCCTGCCACACATCCCCTGCCCAGTGCAAGTGCCACCAGTTTCACCACCAACAGTAAACGAGCACTGACTGAGGTCTTGAAAAATAAATTAATTAAAACCCAATAGCTCCTGTCATTCTCATTAATAGCTGTTAAACATAACCTACAGAAATTGCCTGTGAAACAGAAAGCTGTTAAGACTACATAAAAATGTTCATGCTCAGGGCATCCTTTCCTACAAAATACATGTGACATTTGCATGGAACGTGCATGAAGCCAGCAAATACATTGCCAGCAGTTTAACACACAGCTTAAAAAGAAAATAAAATTAAAATAAGCGAACACACTGTCACTATGTAGCAGTCAACAATATTCAACAAATATTCAACATCAAAATCTGTCTTTGCAGTAATCACTTTCGCCAGGTCTGTTCTGTCGAAAGAATCTTCTTGAATGCTTTCTTAACAGCTCACTTCTTAATTCACCTGGTTAAAGTCTACAGGGGAAAAAAGCCACTGGCCTCTCTCAGCAGCTCTCCAGCCATGGCTCTGCCAGCAAGAAGGTCTCTAGGGCTCATCACAGGCTCCCCCCACTCCCACCCAGCAGCCTGAACAAAGCCCCCTCCCAGCTGCTCACTCTCCCAGCACCTCATCTCTCAGCTGGAACTTCCTGCCAGGGAAGTTGCCTCTTTACCTTCAAGGGTTTTAAACTAACAGAGGGCAGGGTGGTCTGGACATGAGGGTGGGGAGGCCCTGGCACAGGGTGCCCAGAGAAGCTGTGGCTGCCCCCTCCCTGGAAGTGTCCAAGGCCAGGTTGGAGCGACCTGGGATAGTGGGAGGTGTCCCTGCCCATGGCAGGGGATGGCACTGGATGAGCTTTAACCAACCCAAACTTTTCTGTGATTCAAGGACTAACTGTGAGGAACAGCCAACTAACCATGTTTCACTTAGATTTCCAAAGCAGCAAGGGAACCAGGCCAACAACCTCACAGTGTGTGAGCAAGAACATGCTCTTCTCCCTCAGTGAGATGTGAAACCTTCCCTGGAATAAAACCCGGGTGACAAACTACTTTGGGTGTTCAAAGCAAGACGAACTACACTCAGATGCACAACAGCAGCTGCTCCTACAGAAACGTGGCATTTCCACCACAACACTTCAGGAGCTCCCCAGCAGTGAAGGCACAGTGGGCACAGCCCCATATTTTCAGCTGCTCTTGCGTATCTTCTACATTTTTAAGGCAAACTGGTGCTCTGGCAGAGGTGCTAAAGTATTGGTTTAGAGTGGTTTTTAATGCCTTGCAGCCTCCCGAGTTTGACCTACCTCCATTCCTGTCCCCAGGGATAGGAATTAAAATTATTCTAATGGAAGCATTTTACAGCCTTACCCCTCTGGGCAGGTCCATGGAGCAGCTCACAGCACAGCAGATGACAAACCACCTCTGCTTGTAGGACAAACTGCTCTAAGGATTCTGGAGCTGAAACCACAAATTTTCACTCCAAAACTGCCAAGACCACGGTGATGCTGGAGGGGTTTTTGTCCCCTGCTCTCTGGAAGCCCTTCAGCCCCGTGCTGCAAGAGCTGTGCACTCCTGCCACCAGCAAAGCAGTTCCCCTGTTTTCTCACATTTTCAGATACCTCATCCAGTGAGCTGAGCTGGTCAGAAAGGATTCATTGGTTATTGGTGCTCAGCGTGCAGCAGCCTTGGAGCCCCTTCACTCCTGCAATGGGAAAATAACAAACTCCCTTCCCTAAGATCCCATTCATTACCAGTTTGCTTTAGGGGCTACCTACCATCAGACCCAGCTGCCAAGCTCTGGAAAACCTCATTATTTTGCAAAACCCTCTGATGACAAAGCCTTTTTATTTCCTTTTTTTCTTTTTCTCTGAAATATAATTTATTCAGGATTTTTTGGTTTGTAGCAGACTTCAACCCCTCCAACACACAGACTGTCTATGCTTGACAGAAGATCCCAGCTTCAGCTGGAAAGCATCTACAGTTTTCTTAGCATGCCAGACAACTGGGAATTGGCAAAAGACTGACACAAAAGCAAGCCATTGTCCTTAATAAATATTAATCAACCTTCTTAAGCTGCCATAGTTCACATGAACCCTCGGGTGCCAGCTGTTCCCAGCAAGTCCCATCCCTAGCTCAGTCTCACCTGCAGAGCTATTAACCCATCTCGCCCATGCAGATGCCCCCAGGCTGAATCTCCCTGGGGCAGGCACTTCCCTTCCACCTCCTTTCACATCTCAGTCACTGTCCTCTCAGATACTCACCAGAAAGGTCTATAAATCCAATTCCAATCCTGCAACACAGCTCTGACTTGCAAAAGAGGTTTGAAATTCCTGCTTCAAACATCAAGTTTCCTAAATATCCGTACATCCTGAGCTAACAGAAAGCTATTAAAGAATAAATAGGGGCTTTCCAATCCTGTAATTCCGACACACAGGCTCACTCTGTACTGGAACACTGAAGCATAGGTCCTTCTCAGCTTTTCCTAGACAGAAAAGCATCAGTATGTGAAAAGTTATGGCCAACAAAGGATTTTCTATATACAATATCTCCCAAGAAATGTCTCTGAACAGTGGTCACAAAATATACTGAGATAAAACCCAAAGACATCGACTGTTTAAAAAACATTAACAATTATCTCTCCAGATATTAGAACTGCTGTAACAAATATGCATACTGAATACAAACAAAAAATCTTTATGGAAAATGAAAGAAATGCAGAGTCGAAAGATTTCTACAATTCAGATTTTAAAACAAAAGAACCATGCAGAGCCTTGGTTCCTAATACACCTCCCACCTTACTGCAGCAGGGGGTTGACTGGATGTCTGAGGCACAGCCAGAAACTAGAGCTGAACCCCCCGAGCTCCCAGAGTCACAGTCACAGCATGGGGAACCCTCACAGCACCTCTGGGAATGACATCTCCAGCCTTTCTACCTGCTGTCACCTCTTACAAAGGAGCAGGACAAGCAGGGACCCATGAGAGGATGTGGAGTCCACACAGCCCATGCTTGAGATCTGAGGAGCTCACCTGTAAGCTGAGCGTGGACACCCTCACCACCAGTAAAAGCCCCTGGTGTTCACCCCACGAGCACAAATCAAACGGCAGTGGCAGCAGCTGCTGTTTGGCAGCAGTTCAGGAGGCAGCAACTCCCTGTGCTCCACCCGCTCCGGCCACGGGCAGTGTCCCTGTATGGCTGCAGTGCTGCTCTCGTGGCACAGGCAAAGCAGAAGGCACAAAGCCACCTCAACAATTGGTGACCTTTCAAGAAGTTTAAATTCAGCTCTTGCTGCACTAGCACTGTGAGAAACGGAGGCTTTCTCTGGAGCACGAATGCTGCAGCTGATTTGTTGGAAGAAAAAGCAAATTCTCAGTACCGATATTGATGTAAAAGGAAGGATAAAGCTAAAAAAAGGGCATAGCTTTCTTTGTGCTTTTTCACAGACGTGAAAGCCTAAAGCAAGAGAAACCAGTTTTCATTCATTCGTTCAAAGAAGAGTATCACCATTAACAATCTCCTTTTATGTTTCAATAGTTACTCTAAAATCATAAATAAAATGGATCTTTTAGATCAAACTTTAGACTGCACTGCTTTGAATAGAGAGCAGTCATATCATGTCAGGATCGATCATTTTATAAACTTATCTTAAGAGGTTGCACCAGCAAGGGGACCAGCACAGGCACCTGGCAGGAAAGGAGTGGACCAGGTAAAGTACAGAGAAACAAGTAACAAGCTTTGAGACTGTTTTGTCCCCAGAAAGCTGAAGGCTTGCAGTACATCTGCCCATATTAAGCATTATCTTAAAACAGACAGTACAGCTGCTTGTGCCCAGGTGATTTCCCACAAAAGCCCAGGCCTCCAGCACTGCCACTGCAGGAAAAGACCAGAGCTGGGAAAACACAGCATTCCACACTTCCTGCCTGGAGCACAGGGGACACTGTTAATGACAGTTCACCTGAGCAACCTGCCCACCACCCCTCCCCTCCTCACCCTGCCAGCAGCAAACTCAGGCTCACAGAATCCCAGAGCAATTTGGGTGAGAAGGGACCCATCTCATCCCAACTCCCCTGCCACATGCAGGGACACCTTCCACTAGTCCAGGTTGCTCCAAGCACCGTCCAACTTGGCCTTGAACAACTCCAGGGATGGGGCAGCCACAGCTTCTCGGGGCAGCCTGTGACAATAACCTGGCAGCACTTGGAAGAGGCAGGTGTGATCCAGCAGGCTCTGGTGGGGCAGTCACTAAAGCCACGGGCATGAGCAATTTGGCACCGTCACACTCTTAGGGAGCAGCAAGCTTGTTGTTTCTGACCCTTTTACCACGGTAAATAACTAGGGGCAGACACAAAATTTCCCTGCTGAAGAAATAAGCACCATAGGGTCTCTAAACAAAAATTCCTCAAGTGCACTGGATTTTGAAAGTCCTTGGAAGAAAGGTCTACTGCCATGCAGGGCAGGCGGGCCCTCAGCACGGAAGGAGCCGGAGAGTCTGCCCAGCTAATCCCCGCGGTCGCACGCTGGGTAACAGAAGACTGTTGCAAAAATATCAGCCAGTAGCCCCAACTCAGATCCAGCTATCTTCTTCCCTTGCCCTTGTCCCCATTAACTCCTTCTCCCTCCGAGCTCCCAGCAAAAGGAACGCATCAGTCCTGCAGACAAACCGACTTCCCCACATGAAAGAACCAAGTGTTCTCCTGGCTCCTGCAAAGTGTCTGAGCACCACAAAGAGAAGTTTTCCACCTTCACAGCCATCTGTGCACAGCCTATGGCCAAAGCCAGAGCTGTTGCCCACCTGCCCTGAGCCTCATCCCAGAGCAAATTGACCTGCAAATTTGACAATGACCTGCAAATTGACCTGCCTTCCTTTCCAACGCTGCAATTTCTCCACTTCAGCAGGGCTCCCAATTTTCTCCTGAGAAGGTGGGAGCTGCATGACCTTCTGTCAGTGATAAAAAGGTCATCTCTGCTCATGGCACCAGCACAGCCTGGGTCTGCTCCTGGTGCTGCTGCCCTCAGAAAGGCATCTGGGGAAGGGGGAAGTTGAAGCATTAGCATGGCCCTGCTGCCCATGTTTTCTGCTCCATGAAAGGCCATCAGCAAACTCCAGAGACAACGTGAACTCCAAAGCTACTGCAAATAACTTCCCATTAGCAGGAATGGAGCATCCATATGCTGGAAAGGGGAGTAGAGACTGGTTCCTCGCCTAGCCCAAGGCACAGCAGGGCAGGAACACCAACACACCCTGAAACACCTCTAAGAAACAGGTATTACGGAGGCAGTAGTGTGTGAATGTTGAAGATGTCAGATCAACAGCTACACGGTGTCATGAAGTCACCACAGTCTGGCAAGAGAAAGAACATCTCCAGCTAATGACTGATATTGTCTCCTGAAAGCCAACAGTCCAAAGTGGTTTTAAAGAGGAGCTCAATATGCTTATGCATGAGGTAGAAAAGGGTAACTCATGGAGACAAAATATTAAACTTGTGGGCACCCAGCTTGCCAGTTCCCCCTTCAGAAGGGAGCAAGAGCATTAGCTGGGCTCTGGCTGATCCCAGCAGAATGTGTGCACACATGCAGTGCAGACACGATCCTTTCACTGCGTTTCTCTCTATGATAGTTTTTTATTTTCAAAGAGCTTTCCAAGGCTCTTTGTATTTCTTTGAGTCCTAATATGGACCGGAGCATATCAAACCCATAGTCATCTAAAATAACTGCCATACTTGGGACCGAGGGAACTTTTCCCATATACTGGTCACCATTGAATCAAAGAATCACCAAGGTTGGAAGAGACCTTTAAGATTATCTAGTCCAACCACCAACCCAGAACTGCCACTGTGATTCCTAAACCACTAGACCACATCACCAGATCCAGATGCCTCTTGAACACCTCCAGGAATGGTGACTCCACCACCTCCCTGGGCAGCCCATTCCAACATCTGGCCAAAAATATTTATTCTAATATGTAATCTGAATCTCCCCCACCTCAGTCTAAGGCCACTGCCTCTTGTCCACTCACTGAGGAGACAGGACTCCACCCACCACACCCTCCTTTCAGGTAGTTGTAGAGCAATGAGGTCCCCTCAGAGCCGCATTAAGACTAAACAAACCCAGCTCCCTCAGCCATTCCTCGTTAGACGTGTTTTCTAGACCTTTCACAAGCCTTGTTGCCTTTCTGCAACATCCAAAGCACTGGGAATAGCCTCTGCATCACAAGCTGGCATTTTAGACTTTAACTATGAGTAGAAACTTGAAAGAAAAAAAAAATTGCTTTGAGCACCAGCCTCCACCACTCCTGTCTAAACTTTTGCCACTTCCACACTTGCTGAGAAGATCCTTTTCCCATGTGCTCAGCTGCAATCCTCATCAACAGGATCAGCAGGGATACAGCCACCAGAACAGTCCAGAGAATAAATCTGTACTCCCAGCCCAAGGATAGCCAGCAGTAATACACGGTGGCAAAGCTTAAACCACAGGAAGTGTATCTGGCCACTACTCTGGCATAACCAGCTGGGCAGAGAAGCTCCAGGATATTACTCCAATTCTTCTGAGAAAGAAATAAATTGATCAGAAATATATTTCAAAATAGATTTTGCATTTCCAGAAGAACGCTAGCAGGCTTGTTCAGACAGTCCACAGCATGTGGCCCTGGTGCAGAAAGAACTCAATGCCAAGCTGCTGCCTGAAGCAGCACACCTTTGCATACAAACCTTCCAACAGAAGTCCCAGTTCATTCACAATTCCTTTGTGTAAACTTGCATACAAACCTACACCACAGTGTCACACTCCCTTGTGACAATTGCTGGGTTGTATCAGATCCGAAAGAAAAGAGCTGTCCTCTACCTTTCCTCAAATCACAAAGGAAATCAGCTTTAAAAACTGACATCCAAACGCCCCAGTTTCCACACACTGACTGTTCTCCCTACCCCAAGGACAAAAAGGACCTTGAAGAAGTGGCTTAGAGCCAAGGAGATTTGGTCCAAAGTCTTGGCCAGCATTATACAGAGCCATTCTGCCAATTCTGCCCCTTCTTCCCCTCTGTCCATCCAGGTTTCTGAGTGGGACAAGAGGAAAGAAGTGGACACCAAGGGTAGAATGAGGTTTCCAGTGTTTGGCAAGAGACCAGGCCCTGAACTGACACTGTTCAGGAGGGGAACTGATCTTTACAGGAAAGCTCGGACAGGGTCCCACTGTGCCCTAGAAGGGATTTCCAAATGCAGTGCTTTTATCTTAGTCCACAACCCCCCCCAGGTCAAACAATACAGCCATATGTTTTTAAAGGAAACTGTTTTATCTCTGTCCACAAACCTCTCCAAAGCACAAACACTTTTCTCTCTGGTCTGAAAGCAAAGTGATGGCTAATTCAGTTCAAAGAATTAGGTCCAAAGCAAACCACACAACTCCTTTGGTCCACAGAAAAAAATAAACCTAGACAAAAACGGATAAAGGATAAAGTCCCATTTAGCTCAGCTGTCTGCTCCCAACAGCTGTCCTCCTTATGCCACAGGGCATCTCATGAAGCACCTCAGAAAGATCAGATAAATTATTCAAAACACAGACTAATTCCTGGCCCTTGGACTCTTCGTTTGCTCCAGGACCAGCAGAGCTGTCTGCTTCCAGGAGGGCTGGCCCTGCCTCCAGTAAAGGGCAAACACAAAGGCTTCAATTTGCACAAGAGGAAATCAATTTAGCAGCTAATAAATACACAATTTGTGCAATATAGGTACTCGTGTCTCCCTTGATGCTCATATGCAAGTTAATGGACCATACCCCGCTAAGCAGTCACTGCACCGACCACTTGCTTGGCAGCCCAACTCACCTGAGAGAACCAGCTCAGCTCACCTGAGAGGAGAGGCGAGAGGGAGACAGGCAGTGGATGCTTGGCAACACCATGTTGTACTTCCTCACTAAGAGCAATAGCAGAGATCCTGCCACAGAGAGCTACAGCCTGAGGAGTCAAGGTCACACATTTTGGAAGATGCTCTGCAGCATCACATGATGACCCTGATGCAAATCCAGGCCAACAATATCTCACAGGCCCCACGCAGGGTCTGTGCAGGTGTGGAGCAGGCACCCAAAAGGGCTGCAGAGAGCTCCACTGGGACCTGCTTGTCCACTCTGGTCTCTTGAAAAACTCACAGGAACTTAAACAAACCTATGACATCTGACAAAAGTCATGCTTGCATCTTTCCATCTAACCATGAGACATGTTGCAACTGCACAAACTGCAGGACTAACCTTGAAGAAACAGCCACCCCTAAGCAGAACAAGAAATGCACATCATGGGGATCTTCAAGATCTAAAGCTTCCCCTCAAACCAAAGAAATCCCAGTAGGATTGCCAATGCCCATAAGAAGCAGATTAACCTAACCTAAAATAAAGTGGGATGAAAAATTTAGAACCAAAGTCAGCACCACAGCCTGTCCAGAACTCTGGCTCCCAAAAGCTCAGGCTGACACAAAGCTTCAGTGCCATGGCCGAGGCAGCTCAACTGCTGAGACAGAGCAAGTTTTTAATTCTCGCTTTCCCCCTTATCATTATTTCCAAATGTATTTGGCTGTAAATGTTTATCAGTCTTCTTTTACATCCTTTGGTTTAAAACACATCCCTGCTGTCCTCTCAGTGCTCTGAGTTTACCTTATTAAATCACAGGAATTAGTTCAAGTCTCCCCCATTGCAAATTTCCCTGCTGCTTATCCTTCCCTTCAACTTCAGGAAGTCTCAGGAAAAAGATCAATTCACTCAGGCACAGTTCCCAAGTGATAAATTCACTGGGATTCAATGCAAGAAGGAAACAAATGAGCCCCAGTATAATTCTACTTTGTTCTACCTATGATGTCGTCTTCTTTCTGCTTGTCCCACTCAGAAACCCTCTAAAGGTCATTGTACACCAGAGAGCTGCTTCTTACATCCATGGCTTCCCAGCCCAATGGAACTAGGGAAATCTGCTTGAGCTGTAGAAGCAAAAACACACACAAAAAAACCCCAAAACCAAACAGAAAAACAGAAGCCAGATGAACTACTCAAGCCCACCTCCACACAAAAGATAGAAAAACAGCATCTGGGGAGGCTGCACAAATTATTTCGGCAGCAGCACAGCAGCTCCTCGATGAGTCAGAAGCATCAGGCTGCCCCGGGCAGCACACACCTCTGCCCTGCCAGCAACGCCAGCTATGAGGGACCAACCGACTCAGCCTCACATCAGCTCAGTGGGCACAGGACTGAGGACAAGCATACACCCCTGTGCCACACTGGCATGGTTTGGCAAGTGATGGAGCCACCATGTTCACCACGTGCCTCCCCCCGCCACCCCCAGCAGCACTGTCCTGCTCCCTCCTGGCTCTGCAGCTCAGAGTGCTCTGCCCCTGCGAGGGAAAGGCAGGTCCTGAGTTTGTCCCCTCGCTTGGTGAGGGGACAAACACAGTCTCAACGAGGGAGATGCCTTCAAGGTCAACAGACAGTGTTGGTTAAAGGTATATGTGCATTAAAGGTATATCTGTACAGCAGTCAGCTCACAGCTGGTGGCACAGGCCCACCCCTTCGAGAGGTGACCATGTGGTGTCACCTGCAGCGACAGTTTTCCAAGCATATTGTACACAGTTTATGGAAGTCCACCTAGCAAACCTCAGCAAGAGACCTGTAGCAGAGATAACTCGTCCAACAACTCAGCAGAAGTACACGGAGTTGGGGTGGGAGCAGAAAATGGGGTGCAAAGTCACAGCAAAAATTACTTCGTGTTGTTCAGTGTGAGAAACGACTGCTCACCATAAAATGCAAATTGTTTTATTGGGACAAATTCAGGAAGCAAAGGATCAATACGGCCGGGTGCATCCCAGGGTGAATGCACACCCAACTATAAAATGTAATACATTTTATACAATTTTTCACACAGAAGGTGGTCCTCAGCTTGTGATTAAAAAAAAAAAAAAAAAAGAAAGAAAAAAAAACATTTCTAAAAGCATTCTTAACTTTCCTTATCTCTAAGCAGAAAGTTACATTTCAATGTCAATGGTTGATATAGGGCTCAAATTTTATTACCCCTTGTCAAGTGGGTGTCTGGCAAACATCTTCTTAAACAAAGGTCTTTAGAGTAAATACAGGTTTCTCTTATCCCTAACTACCTATCATAAATTCTTAACTCACAGACAATGCTACATTGGTCTGCTTCTAATCTAACTAAATAAAATATTTATTTAACTACTTTTAACTACTTTTTAACAAAAATATGCAATATGCAAAATACGACTTTATACTTTTCACATTCAGACAACCAGAACAACCACAAGTGAAAACCAAAGAAGGCTCCAAGGCTGTGCAAATCCTTCCTGCAACTCCATCCCAGGACAGCAAGATGAAACTCACTCTCCCTGCAATTTTACACTTTATGAACAATGACTTAACCCCCTGGCACTTTCAGGATGACTCAGAGCACTTTCCCTCTCATCGATTCTGATAATCAAATATTTCAATATTTTAACAGCCCCTAAACACCCAAGTCCGTGCCGACTGCAGGGGGTGAGCCCCACACTTGTGTTCCAGACATCCCCCAAATACAAGCACTGGCATCACCAGAGGGGCACGTGCAGATGGAGAGACAACAAACACACAAGAGCTGTTCCACTCCCAGCCTAGCAGAGACACACTATCCAAATTATCTAGGAGCTGAACTGAAGAACCACAGGTGAAGTGTTTCCCACCAGGGATTTACCACAAGTAACTACCACACATTAACTAGTCCAACTATAACAATACACCTTTCTGAAAAGAAAACATTTTTCTGTCCTCAACACGTGCACTTTTACCCACTGCTCACACATCCCTTCTGCCATCAAACATAAAAAGAAACCTGAGTACCCAGCAGACAGACAAAAGCCCTTTGCAGGGAATGCCAGCAGCCTGGAATAACACGGTGCAAGATTCACATTACTGAGGGCGTTTGCCAGGGGGAGCAGCAGCAGAACTGCTCAGGGAAAACCAAAAACCAGAAGCCAACCAAACCTATACAAAAACAGCCTAAAAATGCAACAACTACTGGACCAATAGACTTAAAGACAGATTCTTTTGAACTGGTGTCATTAGAGGGACTCAGTTTCTCATTGCAGAAGAGATGTTACAGCCCAACAACCATAAATTACTACAATCAACACAGGATATATTTGTTCATCTCTTCAAAGCCAGTACAGACTGTACAGACATACTGTACAACCATAATAATCCATCCTGACCAGAATATCCATGAAAAAGCTCATAATCCAAGGTGAGACCTCCTGAAGCACAACAAAAAGGTTCAACCCCCAAATCAGGCAGGTTCTCCTCACTCTCCTGATGCAGCACAGCAATCCCCATCTCCCTGAGAAGATGCTGCTGTTTCAGCACATGGCAGATGGGCAACACACCTATCTAACTCTATGGAGGTATCTGAATACAATGCAGCCCATTTTAAATGAGGTACATGAGAGCTGGAAACATCACCAGCACCTTTCCAAAGCTGGTCCAGATCAGTGCACTCCAGCCTTTGAGAGGATGTCAGAAGCATCCCAGCCATTCAGAGACTTTTACACCTTCTTTAAAACATCACGTCAGTGAAGCCTAGATGGACATTTGCTGCTGGTTCCTGCCCTATGGGGCAGAGCACTACACAAACATCCTGTGCAGCTTCTTCCCCTCATGCAGTTTTCCCTTTCAGTCTCCACAGGCTATAGCAGTTACTCCTCCTTCGGGAAGCAGACCTCCTTTTTCCTTTTCACTTAACATGTTATCAAGCCTAAACCCAACAGAAGACATCTGACTTCAGAGCAGAGATCAAGTCCCAGCTGTATGATGCCAACAAGATATTAATGTGTGTTTGATATATGCAGAGCTTGATGTGGTTACACAAGTCTCCTGCAAGCAATGTTTCACTGCATACACACAAATTTAATTTTGGGGACTCCTCAACAAGTTTGGAAAGTACACATTTTGCCTTTTTTTTTTTTTTGCTTCTTCACAAAACTCATTTCTCTTGTAGGATGACCCTCCTTTTGTGCAACTTCCACACCTCCTGAATTCCTCAAATCAGCATAAAATAACTGAAAAGGCCTCCCAGCATCTGTGGAGCATAACTAGTGCTTTTGACATGCCCCTTCACCAGGAAAACAGACAGATCAAGAACATCAGTTGATTACAAGTAAACCAAAACAGAAGGCCAAACTGCAGAACCATAAGCCCACGTACCAACAGTCCTGCACATGCAGGTGTTTGCCAGGATCAAACACAAAGCAGACATGGCCACAGGGGCCATACAGGAATAAACTGGGAGCACAAATGAACTGAAATACATTGGTTTGCTCACCACACAACTATCTTTACCTTCCATAACAAATACAAATGTGTCCAAGACATACACCCATCAGTCTGCCAGTGTCAGCCAGTACCAGTGGTGTTTGCTAACACACACAGGTCTGACAAATAATCCCACTGAGGACAAGAAGAAGAGCAGGTGCGTTCTGGTTGTAGTCAATCAGTTGCCATCTGCTGAAGAAACAACTCATTTGGCCTATATTAGCAGAATTGATTAATTTTATAATTAATTGTGTAATTGATACACAGGGACAGATAATGCTTATTTTACTCTCCAATCTTATTCTCCTCTCCAATCTTGTCTTTTCTTACCTTGTTCTGTTCCACCTTCCTTGTCTTCATACCTATACCATATATTTCATTTTATCTTACATTTTTCATTCATACACTGCTTCATACCTAACCTGCTGCTCACTTGCTGGTCCTTCACAACTCCCACACCTCCACACTGACTTCTTGGTCCTCAAATTCCCCTCTGAGGTTCCCTAAGCGAAATGCCACTTTTACACTGCTGACCCCTCTCACTTTCTTCACCCACCATGCCCCTCTGCTCAGAGGGGTACTGTCTCCCTGCCAACCTTCTGACAGCACTCCCTGTGTCCCAGCAGATCCAACATCTCACTCCTCTCTTCCTTCCAGACCTGGGTCCAGGAGCACCTTTCACAGTGGGGAGGGGAGCTGTTCCAGTCACTCCACCCATCAAGGCAGCAACACAACACAAGAGGACACAGGAGTCCCTGCAGCTCTCACTGAATTCCTACACTGAGGATCACACCAGTCACAGTGATGCCCACAAATGATTTCAAGCAATATTCTACTTCCGTCAGTGCTGCCTGCAGGAGCCAGAGTCACCCACTGACACAGTGTGGTTACACAGCCACACCAAACCCACCTGACGGATGAAGTCCATCCTGGTGCTCACCAGCTCCATCACCTGCCAAACACGAACAACTCCTGTCACTGATGTCCTGAATGGCACCCAAGGGTGAAACAGAGACTCTTGTTCATCTCCTGATGCACTCGGACACCTCTTGGCAAACTCCATGCCCAGGATCCTTGCCTCATACCCACAGAGGACTCTCTCACCAGAGCCAGATCTCCTCTGATTTTTGCTAAAAAACAGAAAAGTTATGGCTGGAATTGGCTGTAGAGGGCAAAAACTTCAATGAGGGAGCAGACAAGACCACACACATGTGAAGGGAACTGAGAATCCCAAACTCCAGCTGAACAGCTCTGGAATTCCCACCCAACACAACTGAGCCATCATGTACACTCTGAGAAGACATATGCAGTAGTTTTGCTTTGCTTTTGGAAGGCACCAGAGCATTACCGTGCAGCGAGGGCCTGGAGAAGTCCCAGTTGCCTCCAGTCTTCCCAGATGACCAATGTAGGAGCCGAGTCCAAAACAGCCAGTTAAAAGTGGTTTCAGCTCCTGTTTAGCACTGGAGTCAGGGCAAGTGACTCCACAGGTTGTACTTAGAATCAAAGTTCTCCCTATAACTTGGAATTAATTACATTTCTAGATTTCATACCACCATTCTTCAAATGATCACCTTCTGCATAATGTCAGCAGTAAAGACTATTACTAATTTTGGCAATGAGAGAAGCACAAAAGTGCTCCAATTACACTTCGGGAGTTGTATTTTTCTTAAATCACTGTCAAAGCATGGTATCCTACTTCCCACAGAATCTGTTTTCTCCACAAAACATCCAAGACTGTTCCTGAACTTCAACATTACACATAAGTAAGAAGGACAACAACTCTTTGCACCAGCAGTCACTGGCATCAAGATAGACTTCAGTGTGCATACAATGAACATTTAAAAACTTACGGAATAGCTCTTAGAACTCCAGTTCTCCTTTGTCTCCGAGCTGTGCCTGAAACACAGCACCATGAATTGCACTGGCTAGGAGACCCTTTGGGAAGAAATGAAGCTCCAGGCCCTTTGGCACGGGCAGCTGATTCACATAGCCAAGAGAAGACACGAGCATGAACACTAAGGGCAAAAAGACCTGAAGCAACTCCTTGTCTGACCACGCGCTTGAGGGCCATGGCTCCACAGTGAGCCCAGCGCAAGGACAGTGCAGTGTCCCCTCATCTCCATACTGTCACCTGGAGGACTTTAGCCTCGGTGCATCAAAAATGCTGAAGAATAAAATTCTAAACAAAACAGAATGGCCTGCAGAGACCTTCTGGATCTGCTGCCCCAGCCTCAGACACTAATGTGATGGGCCTCATTTTCAGTGAAGACTTCTCTCTCCCCTGTACCTCTTGCCCTCCCGCAGCAGAACTCCCTGGCAGCAGGACCCCCCCCCACACCGACACAAACCCCCTGCGAGGGACTCTTGCCTCAGGCCAGCTTGCCCAAGCACGTGTCCAGTGGGCAGGGTCCCCAAAAGCCACAGATTGCTGTCCAGAGGAGCACTGTCACAGCCCGTCAGTGTGGGAGTTGTCCCGCCCTCTCCTGCTCCCAACCTGTCTTGCAGTAGCAGTTGCACAAACCAGGTTGTAGTGTTTCTGGCTGAAAATTAACTGAGCAAAACTTTTTTTTTAATATAATTACTTGTTTCCAGCTTAATGACTTCCCTGCTCAACCTCACCAAGCTGTGTAAGCCAATTAAATCAACACTGACACAGTCCTACCTACTCTTCTCCTCATCCAGCAATGCATTCCTGCACCTCCCCTGCTCCTGTGCCTGCCCAGCCCCACCACAAGCACACGCTGGGCAGCCCAACTGCAGAACGCCCGACACTTCTGCAGGGTTTGCTTTGTTCAGCTCAGCTTACCTTGGCATCAGCAGTGGGCAAGGCTACAGTGCACCTGGAAGGGCAGCCAGACAACCCACCCCTTCCCATCCCACCCACAGCCCACATTGGTGGCATGGCAGCAGAGGGATCTCTGTCCTCCCTGGGATGGAGTTCATTGCAAGTTCCAGGAACCACCACCACCGCAGCAACCTGCTGCTCCAGAACCCACCGGGACCCCACACTCAGCTCCTCCCAGAGCACTTAAACACCCACCTGTTACCTCAGGAAAAAACACCCCAACACTGGCTTTCACCACCAGCACTTGGGTATCATCACAGTGACCAGTTGTCCCAAGTCAATATTTAAACAGCCACTTAAACCAGCTACAACAGAACCAACTGCCCTTCCTCCACCTGGAGACAGGATCCAGATGCTACATCACCATGAGCTCACAGGTCGTGACAGGTTCTGGGGACAGGGTGAAAATCCCACTCTCAGCCCTGGAGATACAGAGGATTCAGGGGAACAACTCACGGATGAAAAACGGGTCAGGTGGAAATACAAGGGGCGACGTAGAGGGTTGTAACTGCACTGCAAAAAGGCTTCTTCTTGTTTAATCACACCTGCTTTGACATATCATGGTCAACTTTTTAAGGCATGCATTTAATTCACAGGGTCTGGGATTCTGGTTATTGAAACGTGGATAATATCACCTTGACAAGGCCCAACGGGTACCCAGTCTTTTCACAGAGGGGAAGCTACAAACAGCCAAAATACACCTTTTTATTCCACATATCCCAATCTTTTCAGTTTAACCATCTCTGCCCAAACAAGTCCCTCTCAGTCTCAGCACAGTCCGACAGAGCACAGACTATGGCAAACAACTGTGACAAACACTATTTGCTGACAGTACGTGCACCTCTGCCACAGGGAGTATGACCTTTCCTTCTTCCTGTTCCCAAAACAGAGCAAACAGCTTCTTTACTATTACAATCCCTGTATTTAATTCGAAGAAAAAAACAAACCAGCACTGTGCCACCTCAGTCTAGCAAGGCCTAAAATATTGCTCAAGCAGAGAATATTTTCCAGCGGTCTAACTTTAAAGCAGAAACTCAAGGGGTGCTTGCTGAGGCCTTTCTATAAAACAAATATCCGCCCTTTCTGCAAGGCTGCTCAACCATCAACAAGTGCCAGTGGAAACCAATGCGACCCTGCTGCAGCACTGTAAATTTCCATCGGAACGAACAAAACTGAACCGCAAGTTCACGTTGAACTGATTCTACTCAAACATCTGTCTTGAGAAAAGCACAGCTCGGAGGCGCAGGGCCGAGGGGCCCCGCGGCAGAGCTGAACTGCCGCAGCCCCGGCCCGG
>WEIV01022241.1:355763-367892 GCA_013390005.1 Calyptomena viridis
CCGCTCCGGGGGCCCCGCGCTGTGTCCCGCAGCCCCGCGGCCGGGGGTGCCCGGACATCTGCTCTTCTGTCCCCCGGGCGCGGAGCCGGCAGTCGGCCCGAGCAGCTTTATCCCATTTCTCATTTCCCCAGGGTTAGGACTTCTCCCACACAAGCAACCACTTGCGAACTTCTGACTCCCTCGAGACCGTAGGGCACAACTCCCTCCCGTACCTTCCATGACACCCAGGGCATCATCCCCGTCCTGCCACCCATCTGCCTCCCCCTCATTTTCTTTCTTCCCTTGGCCGCCGCTGCTCATGCCAGCATATGATTTCTGACCCTTCCTCTAAACTCCAGCAAACCTTCAGTTCTAGTCGTAGGGACAGCACACGGGAATTAGCGTAGTGGAATGGTCCTTCCAGAGCCGAGGGCTCTCTCCAGCCCCACTACATGACGTGGGTGAGTCCCTTCACCTACTGCAGTCCTTGTGTCCTCATCTTTGTAACAGAAAAAATACTGATCCCCTTTATGAATGGCGAACTGCTGAGGAAAGAGCTGAGTATCCAAGTGTTAGAAGGACGAGGATTCTTTCCCTGCTCCTCCATTGCCACCATGGAGGTGGAAACACAGGAATCACTTCAAGCCCTGAACACACACTGGAAGTGCCTCCAGAAGCTGCCAACCATCATCCTTTGTGCAACTGCAGGCGGGGAAGAGGCTGGGGCAGGAGATGCCTCCCCTTCTGGCTTTCATTTTTAATTCTTCCTCCCCCCAGTTCAGCTCACATTGATTTACCTCACCTGGTGTTAAGACCAGGATTTTTCTTTCCTCATATACTTTGTACTTGGAAAGCATTTTCTCCCATCCTAGAGTCTTCTGGTTTCCGTGCTCAGCTGCAGGGGGGGTCAGGGAGATGGGCTGGAGTAGTCCTCGGGGCACAGAGGGAGCCTGGCCTACCCCAACCCAGCTCACGCTCTGCTGAGCCCATCTTTGTCAGGAGGAAGGAGAAGGGGTGAGAGCTGGTCCTGAACATCTCCCTGTTTCTGCTTTCAACTCCTGCTAGTCCAGCAAAGTCACCTCCCTCCCCTCCCTGTCAGGGATGCAGCGTTCCCTTACCTTGGGTAACACCGTCACCCCTCACACACAGGCCTCTTTGCTGCGTTTACACTTAGGCTGCTGCCCTACACTGTCCCACCCCAGCCTCTGCCCTCTCTGGGGACACTGCTGACTCTCCCAAAGCTGCTTCTGGTCTGTCCCCTCCAGAGCTTTGGTTGGAGAACTTGTACCCAGAGCTTCCCACAGGAACGGCCCTTCCTGAGTGTGGTTTGGGTGGGCACCACGGGTGATAACCATCAATGCCAGCACCTGGAAGAGCCTGTAACAAAGACCATAGACCCCATGGCACACGGCACACAGGTCCAGGTGAAGGTGTGCCCTTATCCTCTGCTCACACATTCCCATGTGGGACACCTCACTGCCTGGCACAAAGTGGGATCACAACCCCATACCTTCACCTACAGAACAGAGGGGAGCACCTCTGCAAGGGAAAGGTCACAGAAGCAGAGAATTATGTGGTGGATGGGCAGTGGCCTCCACAGCCAGAGGCTTGACCTGGTGAGCAGGGCAGTCCCATGGCAGTGACCAGGCTCAGTCTGGACTCCAGACAAGTCTACTGCAATGAGACAGGGCTGAGGTTAAGTCCCCAGGTCAGGATCTGGCTCACAGCCCCAGGACAGGGCTATACAGAGCTATAACACAGCCTAGGTGGGAACATGGGGCTGCTGTCCTTCTCAGTAAGGTGGTCTCCATCCTTCCCTGCTCCTGGCACCTGACCCACCAGTTAAGGCAACTAAACGCAGAGCCCTTTTGGCATTATTAGCTGTGTGGCCATGCATTTCTCCAGATGTCCCTATTGGAATTGCAGTTGGGGTTCTGGGGCCAGGAACAGACCAAAGGCCCCGGACACTTCACCTGTTCACTCAGTGCCTTTTAACCAGTTTTGATCTGATCTAAACCAGTCTATGATCACTCATGGCACAAGGATGAGGGCCATTATGGAGTGGGTCACTGGGATGGGTGCCCATGGCAGTGTTTCAGTAAGATCTCTGGTACAGGTTCTTGGGAAACAGCCTGGCTGTGGGTATCACAGCTTGGCTGCTGTGTCCTTCCCTGCGGCCTCTGTCCTTTACAAGTGGAGTTGCCAAACTGAAAGATAAGCTTGGACTGTTATGGGGTAGTAGCAGAACCAGAGAGGCATAAAGAGGGAAATGTTTTGCCTAATATTGTGGAGCAAGTAGCTCAAGTTCTACTCGGGAGTACAAAAGGTTCTTGGCCTCCCTCTCATGGGAGAAGGCGGTATTTGCTGGGGGCTGTCTGCCCACAGCCTCCCCTGTCCACGGAGCGGCATGGTTAGAGCAAGTGCTCCGGAGAGTTGGTCATGCTTTAAAGTGAACAGCCTCGACCTCTTCTTTGCTGTAAGCACACCAAACACTGAGAGACCTTTTTATTTCTGAGACACGCTACAGCCCGATTGCCCCTGAATTAGAGCAGTAAAAATCGAGGCAGGTTCAGACACCACAGTTGGTAAACCAACCCCTTCCTTCCCAGCCTCCCCTCAGGAGGGACAGAGGGGCCTTTTGCTCTCACTTGCTCTTGTGTCACTGAACTTGGCTCACTCACAGGGTTGCCAAGCCCTCTCAAGTGCCCATGGGAAGCTGTTTTCTTTCAGCCCAGCCACCTCTTCCCCTCAGCAGAGTCCTGTCCCACCCCACCCAGGGTCCTGGATGTGTCTGTCTCTGTTCCTCTGCTTCCTTCCCAGTCTTCACCAGTTTCTCTGATGTGCAGCCCATGAGGTGACAAGGAGCAGCCCAGCCGTGACAGAAACCAAGGCTGTGCAGCTTTGCACAGTAGCTCATGACCAATCAAAGAGTTCATCACAGATTTGTTTCCTTTTTGAAGATCAGCTAGCATGGTTGGAAAAAAAAGGACAGTAACTCATCATTTTGTTTCCCACACAGAGAAGAACTGGTGTGCCTGAAAAGCTTGTCTAATTTTATTTTTCTATCATATAAATTACCCTAATGAAAGACACACTGTCTCTTACATTCTTTTTACTCTTTTTAAACCCACTGTTGCTTTTTAATCCTTGGCATTTCAATTTTCTTGCCCAAAATAATCTCCTCTCCCTTATAAAATACATTCAAGAGCCTGTCCTGAACCTGGAAATAAAGTATGAAGGTGATAATTACTAAAGCTCTGCTCCTTTTGCGTTGAGGGGAAGGGACTGGGGACAGGGGTTACACTAGAAAGACCCTCCATGTGTCCAATGGTGTATGTAGTTCATGGTCCCTCAGGGAAGGAGTGCAGCCCCACAGGGACCTACTGAAAAATTGCAGGGACTTTTGGACTGTTGCTTTTGCTAATCCATGTGTCAAGCTGAGTGTGGGAAGAGGAGAACAGAATGTGGAGAGTAGTTCTCCAACTTTCCTTTAAGCCTTTGTAGTCCCTTCCCAGAGTACTTGTGAACAGGAAAGTTGTACTCTTATAGAGAGTGGTTTAATTTTTCGGGGCTTCAGGATGGCAATGTGAATCAATGTGAATGTTGGGAGAGATTTAGTTATAGTGAACATGACCTGCTGTTCTGCCTGCAGTTGCCAGATGTTGTTTAATGTACAGAATAACACAATTATTATGAACATAAAGCCTGCTCAGTGGGCCTGTAACAGTGGCAGCCATTTACAAACACAACTCTTACTTCTCTGTGGCTTGCTCTGCAGTAAATCTCTCATAACCTGCTCAAGGAAAGAGTCAGTTAAAAATCTTACAGGACAAGCACTAATCCTCTTCACAAATGTGGACACATTCACATGTCCTCCACATAACAATTCAGCAAGACCTGATTCTGTTGGGGGCTGAGGGGACTGTATGGTGCTGTTACTGACATCAGTGGGAGAAATGATCTGACAGAGGCTCACTTTTGGCAGATGGATTTGGTACATACCACACTCCTAAAGGGCCCACTTTCAACTCACCATTTGTTGTCACTTTTGGTCATAAATGATCAGTGAATGAGAAGGCAGTGGTGTTCTTCTCCAGACAATACAGAATGACTGAATCTCTTAAATACAAAACTAATCCTAGGCCATTACAAAATTTTCTGTTTAAATCCTGCACTCTTGGCAAGGAAAAGAAAGAAGTCTTCTCCTATTCCTGACACACTATTCCTTGCCTGCAGTCATGGTTCTACAACACCAAATTTCCAAGCCCGTCCCACCACCCTGGCATGGGGCAAGCAGGACAGACCCAGGGACTGCAGCCAGGTCTGACCAAGGGCCCCGGGTCACCAGCACAGTTCATGGCAAGCCCGAAGTCAAGCTGGGAAGTCAACCTATGGGTCAGGATCAGCCCCAGTGCGTGTAACCAGCACCAGACACAGCCCAGGGATGGCTGGTGAGATCCATGGTGCTGAGGTCAAGCTGTGAAGTCATCCCGTGGGGACACCTTCCAGTGTCCCAGGTTGTTCCAACCTGGCCTTGGACACTTCCAGGGATGGGGCAGCCACAGCTTCTCTGGGCACCCTGTGCCAGGGCCTCCCCACCCTCACAGTGCAGCTGTGCTGCCGGACTGCGGCGACCCCCGGGATCGGGATTGGGATCGGAATTGGATCGGGATGGGGATTGGGGTTCGGATGGGAATCCGGACGGCTACCGAGAGCGGGGCCGACGGGCAGGGCGGGTCCNGTGCGCGCCTCCCGCTGCAGGTGAACGACCCCGACGCGGGGCTGTGGACGGTGAGTACGGGCCGCCCGTCCTCCCCCGGCGGCCCCGGCCCCGCCGCAGGAAACTGCTCCCGGCTTCCAGCTCCAGAGGGAGCAGGCTCCGGGAAAACGATTTCTCGCCTGCAGCGACGGCGCTTCCGGGATCTGCCTTATTTCACCCAGATCTGCACCTGCTCCTTGCAGAGCACCGGTTCCCGGCGCGGAGCACCCCGAGCTGCTCCCGTTCCTCCTGCCCGGCTCCCCCCGTCCCCATCGCCCCTGCTGGCCTTGAGTCGCCGCGGGACACCTCCTGCCGCTCAGCTCGGCCCGGAGGGGACGTGGGGAGCGATCCCCTGCTCTGCCCGGCCTGTCTCGGGCACACGGGCAGCCCGTGGCCCCGGGCTGGGACCGTCCGTGTGTGTGACGGGAGCGGCACCGAAGGGTGGGCGGGGGAGGGTTTGCGGGAAACTGTGCCATCAGTGCTTTCCTTGGGGCATCAGGATTCAGGGAAGGGACCCTGCCATGGCTGGACAGCCAGCATTCGGTAACCCAGGAGCTGAGAGACAAAGGCTGGCACTCAGCAAGGGGCTGGGATTTTGGGGGGATGTGAGGATGAGGACTGACAGTACCAGAGAGGGAGACACTGGGAGCTGCTCTGTGCCTCTGACAAACTGCTGAGAAGGGGAGAAGTGCTGCTGTGGATCAGCACTTCTGCTTCCTCACCTTGCTAAGTTTTGCTACAGAGTAGATTTATATATCATTAACAGGTTGTTTACTTAGTGCCAGCTGCCCTGACACTGCTTGTCAGCATGAACCCTTCAATAACAGGTATGATACTGGTATGGAAAGCAAAAAGATTTTTTTTTTTAATTGATCCACACATTACAATCAGGCATTGTGGAAACTATGCCTACTAGGTCCTACTACCTTTCGAGGGCAAAAAGCTGTGGGACCTGTTTCTACAAAAGCTGGTCCTTGGTTTGGTGCTGGGGGTTGGATGCGCTGCAGGTGGAGAGAGGAGCCCTGCAGAAAGGCCTGCTGCTGGAATGGGCCTGCCTTTGCACCCTGATTCCAGCTCAAACCCCAAGTGGAGCAGAAGCCCTGGGAGCATGCTCTGACCTTGGCTCTGGTGTTGACCTTAGCACATTAATTCACTTTATTTCCTTGTTGTAAATCTGTGGTTTTGCTTATCTACCTCATGAAAGAGTAGCTGAGATCTGTACAATTCTGTGAAAGTACTGAAGGTCTCTTGTTCAGTGCCAGGTATTGCAGCTGCTCCACAGAGCACATGGGCAGCAGTGGGAATGTTCAAAGGCTGTGTTTCCAAGGGTATATGCCACAAGGGCTGATGGCAATTCACAGAATCAGAGAGTCAGTCAGATCAGATTCATTTCAGGACTCCAGAGCATGGTTAATTTTTTTTTTTTTATTTTCATTCAGTAGGAATAATTTCAAGGCCATTTTATATACACAAAGTGACTATATCTGTTCTGGATAAATACTTACTCTGAATAAACTAGAATCACACCAAAAAAGAAAACCTTCAGAAGTACATGCTGTTGTCACAAACGATACCATTGCAGTCTTGGCATCCTGGCTACCCTAAGTATATAAAGTGGCAGCATTCTTAAATCCAGAACCCGTGAGGGTTGGTTCGTTGTGATTCTGAACATTTCAGGGCAGGTTTGTGTGATAGGTGTAATTTCAACATAATGGCATTTGGCTGGAGAAGAGAATCTGCAGTAGGATTCTCACAAGTAAAACCCTCACCAGTAGGGTGGAAAATCTGTGGAAAATAAAGATTATAGTAGCACAAGTATTGTATAACTGGAGATTTATGTAAATTCACTGAGGGCTATTTCCCATTCAGGTCTGTGGGAGACCCAGACTCTGCCTGTGCCGAGCTGCAGTGACTTCAACCAAATTGATTACAGTGTTGGGTCATGCTGAGCTCTTGGGTCTTGGCAACTCATCACCTTTAATGCTTGCCTCGAGGGGTCAATGCCCAGAAAAAACTGGTTTTAACTTCGGTTTTTTTGCTGTTGACATTGCTGAGATCAGAGACAACTGCCAGACTTGTTTCTTACCTCCCCCTCACGAGCCCCTGGAAGTGAACATGGAAAACCACAGGAACCTGTGGGCCATTCAGATATTTCCCATCATCTGTATTTCTCTGTTTAAAAATATCAGTCCCCAGGCAGAGGTGTCATCAGTGTTGCTCATCATCACAGGGCAGAGCCTCCTCACAGGGTGTGAGGACAGATGCTCCCTGCAGTGCTGGCTGCCTGGGGCTCCCTGGGGTTGTGCTGAGCACCTGCTTCTGGCTGTGAACTCCAGAAAGGGTGTTCCTCCTTCTTAGGAGAACTTCCCAAGCTTTCCTGCCTGAGATGTGTGTGTTTGCTGGAGGCACCTTTTTTAGCAACCCAGTTGCTTCTGTTTATAGGGTTTACCTCACGCTTCATGATAGATGCTGACAGTCTCTTTTTTTTCTCAGATAATGGTGTTTGGAGGAGCCTGTGTGACCTTCATTCTGCTGGCTGTGTTGTTGGGACCATTGCCTTGGCTTGTTCTTTGTTTGCTTATGCTCAAGGAAACATTTTTCACGAAGAGGAAGGCAGGTAAATAGTGGTTTTTATTTGCACCTGCCCAAATCCAGCTCCCCAGGCTCCTGGTGTCACTTTCCCAAACTTTATTTGCTGGGCTGTTGCAGTGAGTGCTGTTGGCCCAGCAGTTCCT
The DNA here is from genome assembly GCA_013390005.1 of Calyptomena viridis. Taxonomy (NCBI): domain Eukaryota; kingdom Metazoa; phylum Chordata; class Aves; order Passeriformes; family Eurylaimidae; genus Calyptomena; species Calyptomena viridis. The sequence goes on from WEIV01022241.1 coordinate 363,237, forward strand.
TGGTCACAGGGAGAGGGAACTGATTGTGGCAGTTAGATTTACCTGGGGGCAGTTCTGGCTTTCAAAGCCTGGGGCAGAAGCACAGTGAAACAGCTTTGTGTTCTCCTGCTGGAGCTGTAGGAATGGCAATTAATGTTTTAAAAACTCTTGAGGTGATACCATATGCATATGTTTATCTGGCAAGTGCTGCCGAGTCCTCCAAACTGCCAGGGATTGAGGAGGAGGAAGGATTTCTCACTTTTTGGGTAGGTGCTTGTACAGTATTGAGGTGAAGCCCTGGCAGCTGTTCATGGTCTGGAAAACTGGGATGCTGCTTTGCTCTGTGTTAATGGGAGAAATGTGTTGTGGAATTTAAATCTATTGGTGGAACAAAAAGTGAAGGCAGGAATTTCTGCAGCTTTTTAGCTGGGTCACGTCAGTAGATTTGTGGTGTGAAGCACAGTTACTCCTTGTAAACACCTTTATAATTATAATCCTAGTAAAATATATTGAACTTCTCCAAAGGAACAGCCATTACTCGTTTTGGAGGCAAAATTTGTATTCTTTGAACATAGGCATCTGCTTGTATTGTTTTCTGATCTGTTTCTTTTGGCTTTTTAGAGAGTTGTTTGGTCTGGTGATTATTACAATGTGGATGAGTCTTTGTCGCAGTTCAGCAAAGTAAGTTTTATTCCTCTTTTTTTTTTAATTCATTCCTGTGTTTACTTTTGACTAGCTCCTTGAAAACACATAGCTGATTTTGGCAGCTTGTTTTTCAGTTTCATGTCACTCTCTGAACCTTTCAGAGGCCCAGACAGTAACAGCTGGTGCTACAGCCTGGAGAATCTTGCACAGATAAAAGTTAGGGTAGGGGGGTATGTGAGGCTACATGAAACATTTCTCTGCTCCTCTGCCATTATGGGGACATTTTCCCTTTTTCCCTTTGCATAGGATGCCTTTTTTTTTTTTTTTTAATTCCAACTAGTTTCTGTAGCCTGAGTTGTCAGAAAATTGTTTTCTGCTGACACATGGTGCCTCTCCAGTAAAGGGCTCTGCTGATGCATCCACAGAAGCCACATTAAAGTGGCCAAGGCTATCTGCTGTCTTTCCAGCTGCAGGCAGGTGTGGATGTTTCATAGCAGTTGTAGCAGTGGCCACAAAGGCCTGTCCCAGCCATGGCGTGGCAGCAGACCCAGTGACTGTCCCTGTGCCAGCACTGCTGAGGCACCACCTCAGATCTGGGGACAGTTCTGGGCCCCTCACAACAACAAAGACATGGAGGGGCTGGAGCCTGTTCAGAGAAGGGAACGGAGCTGGGAAGGGGCTGGAGCCCCAGGCACAGCTGAGGGAGCTGGGGGGGCTCAGCCTGGAGAAAAGGAGGCTCAGGGGGGACTTTCTGGCTCTGCAAGTCTCTTAGGGGCAGTGGCAGGGGGGTGGGCTCTGCTCCCAGGGAACAAGGGACAGGATGTGAGGAAACGGCCTCACGTTGCACCAGAGGAGGTTCAGGTTGGTTATTAGGAAAAATTCCTTCCCTGAAAGAGTGCCCAAGCATCGGAAGGGGCTTCCCGGGGAGGTAGTGGAGTCACCATTCCTGGAAGTCTTCAAAACACGAGTGGACATGGCACCTGACAATAGGGTTTAGTGGGCATGGTTGGACTTGATGATCTTTCCAACCTGAAGGATCCTGTACTTTAAGTGGCTCTGTTGCCATTTGTTCCTGTGTAGGAGTCCTGTGGCAGGAGTTCGCCTGGTCGCTGCAGTCGTGGTCACCCTGTTCCCCTTTGCTTCCTGGCTGTACATTTATGTGAACAAAGAGCTGCGAGCGTCTTGGCCAAAGCACTGCAAAACTGTGATTTAATTGAGTGGGAGAAAGCCTAAACGTTCTGACCTTAATTGCCTTTGGTTTTGGTGCTTAATGAAAGGTTAATGACAGGACCCAAAGGATACCTGGCTGGTTCCAGCAGCGCCATTTCAGATTTGGTAAAAAGTTGAGGAACACTGTCAAATCTAGGTGGGGAATTTTTCTGTGGGAACTGTTGTTCAGCTGGCTGCTTCCTATATTTTCAAAGCACTGTTGATCTAATGATATATTCAAGACATCTGGCATCCCAGGATCATTCTCCAACCACCTCATACTTTGGGAGATCTACTGTTCTGTAACATAAAGGAAAAATAAAGCAAGCACTTTCAATAAATTACTATTTACAGCCATAGAGATTCCAAATATCTGCCTGGATAATCCATTTGAGACTAACTGGGAAATTCAGCAGTCTGTATTTCTGTTCCTGTGCTAAAATTGTATGTAGAATACATCTGAAAAATTATTTTTGCTATTACCTTTTACTGAAAATCACTGGTTTTACACTAATAATAAACACTATTTTTCTAAAGAAATCTCAGTGAAAGCCTCCATCTCTTTTATTTTCTGGGAGATGCGTACTTGAGCCTGCCACCAACAGCTGTGGGCACTGTCACAACTCTGCTGCTCACTGGATTTTTCCTGGAAAGCAGGACCCATGCAGCAGTAAGCACATCCCACTACTCATCCTGGAGAAGGAAACATGCATGGATACACTGGACACACGAGCTGGCTGGGACAGAGCCAGGACAGTCCAAGTGCAGCCTAGCAACACCTTTAGACCCGTGTCAGGGCTCCTTTGCTCAGCTCTGCTGCAGGAGATCACACATAGGTCCCTGCTGGTGGATCTGCACCATTCCCTTCTGGGGTTGCCATTCTCCTTAGGCCCCCTTTCCTGGGATTACTTTAGTTTTTTAAAGCAATGTTGGAAGACTGCATTAGGCTACAGGCTGGATGTTCTGTGCCAGACATGACACCTTAATATGATGTTCACAGAAAATAAATACAGTGAAATGCAGCTGGGCAGGTACAACTCTGCATGCTTTAATGCTGAGAAAATAACAGCAGGTGGGCTTTTTTTGACAATATTCATAATATGGTTTGCAGCTTTTCACAGTAACAATCCAGTCTGGATTGGGTGTTTCAAGTCAACATTCTGTATTCAAGTATGTTTATTTCAGTTACTGGCTTTCTCAAAGAAATCAGGTCTGTTTCCTTACAGAAATGTAATTTCTAAAATTCTGTATCTAAGAGAAAAATGCCTGAGCTAAAGCAATAAGGATCAGTCATGCACACTTTTTTACAAGCAGTCAGAAAGCTGAACCCCCTATGCTTTTGTCTGAGTCCATCCTTAAGAACAATCTGTATTTGCCTGGCATTTTAGAAATGCATAACTCTGTCTGCAATTCTGCCCCTTCCCTTTAGGACCATTTTATCTTCATAGACATAAATAGTCCCAAAAGCGTTGCTGTCTGGGGGCGTTTCAATCACCCCCTCCAAGGTCAGGTGATGAACCCCATGGCAGTCCAGGCAATACGCCCCATCGTGCAGGTGCCCAGCGATAACACAGACCACACACTGGTGGGAGTGTATGACTGACAGGGCAGCTTGGTAATTCCAGGCCAGGGAAATCCCGTCTGAGGCAGCTGGATGGATGGGCACGTGACCTGCGGTGGAGGGGAAAGAAACAGGAGAGTTAAACCGTACCAAATTCTGCCCCATTGCTGGGGAGCTCAGCCACCCCACTGTGTGCAGACCCCAGAACCTCATGGGAGCTACAAAGCTGTTTTCCTCAGCTCACATACATCAGCTAGTAAACCCTTCCAACCTAAACCATTCTGTGATTCTATGACAAATCCCCCATATCCACCTACCCATAACTATAACTTTTTCTTGGTTTTCATCAGCGAACTTGAGGACTTCATCAAACCAGTCCAGCTGGGCTTGGCTAAATCCTCCATTAAATTGTACAAACTGAGGTTCTTTGAGCCCTGCAATGAAGAAGGTGGTTAGGCATAGGTTTATATACCTCCCATGGCTCCTCTATTTGCCTTATGTACATTTGCTTACAATAGATGGTTTACTCCCATAACCTTTGGGGGTTTTGATGCATTTCTTGGATCAAAGCTCCAGCCTCCTCGGACAAACGAGAAGATTATTTGTTAGTGTTTTATGGGGATTTGGTCACACTGCATACCCAGGGTTCCCACTCTCGGGTGTCTCCCTTAATACGGGATAGGGAGGGCACAACTTTGTGCTGTGCAACAGCCGCTTCACCAACATCTGCCTTGTGTTGTGACACTGCAGGGCACAGCACAACACAGACCCAGCCCACGGGTATGGGGGAACATCGCCTGAGCTTCCCTAGAGCCGCACTGGCAGCGGGGAGGAGGAGGAGGAGGTGGGCAGCAATGGGGCACCTGCCTGAGCCCCGGGAGCTGCCTCACTGCTCGGGGCAGCGAAGATCCGGCCGTGCTGCTACACCGCGGGTACCTGCGGGGCTGTTGAGGTCCTCGTTGGGGTTCTTCTCCCGCAGCAGCCGCAGGGACTCCTGGTGCTGGGGGCTGTCGGGGTCCCTGCCCAGGGTGCTCAGGTCGTAGGTGTCGAGCACGACGAGGCGGATCCCCGCGGCCAGGCTGCAGTGATAGGCCTGGCAGTGCCTGTCCGGGGGCCCGGCCGAGCCCCCCGCGGGGCGGCTGCACAGCCCGCTGTGCACCAGCCGGGCCCGGCTGAAGTTGTACAACTCGTGGTTGCCCCACGCGTGGTGCACCGGCACCGGCAGCCGCCCCAGGGCCTCCAGCACCTGCTGCAAGGCGCCC
>WEIV01022241.1:367932-390551 GCA_013390005.1 Calyptomena viridis
CAGCCGCCCCTTCTCGCAGCTGCCGCCGGGCAGCGGCCCCCGAACGAGGGCCCAGAGGCGGGTGAGTGAGGGAGGGAGGGAGGGACGGGACAGCGCGGGCCGGGCCGCCCCTGCCCCTCGTCGGTCACCGAGCCCTTGTCCCCGCAGCTCGTGTCGTGGCGGTCGCTGGCGGCCACCGCCGTGCTGGGCGGGACACTGCTGGTCGCCATGAAGGCGATGAAGCAGCGCAAGGAGGAGGGTGAGTGCGGGCCGAGGGAGGAGCAGCGGCCGCGTCGCGGTTGGTGTTTTGACGAAGTATTTTTCGTGTTCGGATGATGTACTTTTTGTATTCGGATGATGGATGTTTGGTAGTCAGATGATGTATTTTTTTGTAGTCCGATGTATTTTATCCTCTTGGCCATCGCCACTGTATCACAGGGCCGCCTGGTGCCTGTGTGTACGGAAGTGCCGCAGAAAATGTTCAGAACTTCAAAGCGATTCAAGATTCGCCGTTTGAAAGTTCTTCGGTTGGAATAGTTGTGTGTGGCAGCGTGGACCCGGAGCTGGGTGCTGTGGGCGCCTTGGGTTCCCTCCGTGCACCACATGAGCTTTGCCCTCTCCTGCAGGAGATGCCCACATCTTTACTTTTCATGGATTTACTGTTGAAAACAAAGATATTGCAGCTTTCAGGGTATGTTCATTTTGCAAAGGTTGCTGCTTTTTCTGTTTCACATCAGACCAGCTATCTGTCGTCTCCTTTTTTATTTTCCTTTCTTTTTAAACAAAAATGCAATCAGATGACAAAAACAATATGTTTCAAAGGAATTTAGTGATATATTTGCTTTTGTCCAAAAGGAATGGTTTTTGGAAGTCATGTGCGCCTTGGGTTTCCCAAGGTCCCGTCCGCCCAGGCGGTGGTGGATGTTGAGCTGTCAGTGCCCTGGCCCTGCGTGTCTGACTGGCCAGGAAGCAGCAGGGACTGGCGTGGATGTGTTTGATCCCCTCTTGGATGCGTGTGATCCCCTCCTGTGTTTTGTAGAGCTGGAGAAGGAACGAAACCGAGGCATTGGGAAGCCGCTGCTGGGAGGGCCCTTCTCGCTCGTGAGCCATGAGGGACAGCCCAGGAGCAGCAAGGACTACATTGGCCAGTGGGTGCTGATCTACTTCGGCTTCACCCACTGCCCCGACGTGTGTCCCGATGAACTGGAGAAAATGATTGCAGTGGTAGATGAAATTGGTATGGGAATTTGATTGGTGTAGTGGTCTTGTTTATGGGAGGTAAAATATCACAAATGGTGATAACCGATGATCTTTTTTAAAAAATGCTGTTGGCTACTGTTCAGTAGTTGAATTAATTGCTAAGTGATCCATAGATAAATCTACTTGTCACTGTGGTCTGACATAACAGCACTGATCTTTTCACCACTTGGGACTTGGGGATAAAACATGATGGTGGCAGTTTACAGGGAATACATTGCATTGTATTTTTGCCAAGAAGTCACTGTGAGGTGTGTTAGGATTTTTTTCCCTCTTTTTTCTTCATCCTGAGAACAAAACTTTGTGAAGGTCTCTCCTGAGGCACAGGAGCTGTGCTGTGGGATGGAGGGAGAGGGAAGGCTGTGTGTTAGGAGTGTTTTCTGCAGGCCCTGAAGAATTGTGGAGCAGGGATAATACTAAGCCAGCAAGTGGGAAAGTGGACTGAAGTGAAGAAAATATAGTGAAGGCTTTGGAACATGAGGGAAAGAGCCTGAATCGTGCCTTCATGCTTCTTCCTGCTCCACCATCTCGGAATGCTTTCCTTGTGTGAGCCATTGTGCTCCCACAGGTGTGTCACACCATGGTGTCCTCTGCAGCAGAGCCAGTCTGTCATCCCTCCTGAGCAGGGCAGGGGCTCAGGCTGGGGGGCTGGGAGCTCCCAGCACAGACAGAGTGTTGCATCTCGTGGCATTTGGTTCATTCACGAATTACATAAATTAAGCTGCACAAAATGGCCTTTTTGAGTCACTTAGGTGGGCTTAGATTGATGTTACTTGGCTGTGAGCTTTTTTGAAGAGAGAGGAGAAATGGTTTCTGGTTCTCTAAAATAAATAATAATTGTTAATGTCACAGATGGAATTCCATCTTTGCCCAGTCTGACCCCACTCTTCATCACCATCGATCCTGAGAGGGACAGTCAAGAAGCCATTGCCAGATATGTTAAAGGTATTGCTGCTTTCTTTCCTCCGTGTCTCATAGCATGTAATACAGAGCACTGGAAAGGAGCCTCTTGAAGGGGTTCTTTTCACTAAAATGTGTAAATGTCTTCCTTCTCTCTAGAGTTTTCTCCGAAGCTGGTTGGGCTGACTGGCAGCAGGGCACAGATTGACCAAGTGGCTAAAGCTTATCGTGTGTACTACAGTGAGGGCCCCAAGGATGAGGACAACGACTACATAGTAAGTAAGAGTAGGGCCTTTGCCTGCTCAAGGTCTGTGGATAAGAGCAGCATATGGATTTTAAAAGCAGCTCTTAGATCTGTGCTGAAGTGCCACATGACAGAGCCCCTGCTGCACAGATCTGTTAAGCTGTTTGAGGGTTCTCAGTCAGAACCAAGGCGTCAGAACCTCACTGATGTGTGTTCTAAATGTGACCCATCCCAGGCCTACAGACAGTGGCACAGTGCTCATTTCCAGTTGAAGGACCTGAGTTGTGATTCAGCTTGCTTAAAAAGAATGGTTTCCTACAATTTGATTTTGTGATCTTATATTGAAAATTCGAAACTGGAGTAAAATATCTGAATTAAACCCACTTCGGTAAAATTTTGAGAAACATTATTTCAGTGACAGAAATGCCATTAAGTTTAATGCATCCTTTTAGTTTGTGGTCCTGGAAGTGTGCCTGTGATTTCTCATTTCAAACACAGCTGAACTCAGTGCACAGGTGTGTTTTAGTACCCAGCAATTGCAGGTTCATGGCCTCCATCACCAGTACTTTGTTGGTACCAGTACCTTTGCTGATAAAGGTGTTGTCATAGTTGGGTGCAGACAGTGGCATTTAAATAAATGAGCAGTGGAGTTAGTGAGGGCACTTGGTGTGTTCAGGTGGAGGAGCCTGAGGGGAGACCTCATTGCAGGAACAAGTCCCTGGGCAGGGGCAGAGGAGGGGCAGGGACTGAGCTCTGCTCTGGGGGACCAGGGCCAGGAGCCAGGGAATGGCTGGAGTTGTGTCAGGGCAGGGGGAGGTTGGAGCTCAGCACCAGGTTGTTCTTTGCCCCCAGGGTGGGTGGGCACTGCCCAGGCTCCCCAGGGCAGTGGGCACAGCCCCAAGGCTGCCAGAGCTCCAGGAGGGCTGGGATGATCCTCTGGGCACAGGGGGGACTCTTGGGGATGGGGCTGTGCAGGGCTGAGGGTTGGACTCCATGAGCCTTGGGGGTCCCTCCCAGCTCAGCACATCCTGGGACTCTGTAATTTTGATATCAGTCCAACGGGAGTACCCGGGACGTCCATGTGTGAGGTTGTTTCGAGGCCGGTAGGGGGGGCCCCTGCCTCACATTTCCCTGGATCCCGCGGCTGCTCCCGGCGCCGCTCCCGCATCCCGATGAGGCGCTGGATCCTGCTGTTTGCCCTGACAGGGAACTTGGTGTAGTGAAATAGCCCTGTTTATATTGCATTTACATCCTGTTGACAGCAGGAGCTTGGATACCATCATGAGGAGTAAAGGGAAACTGTGAAAAGTGAGGTGGAAGGCACAGCCCATGGGTTTGGAAGGAGCCTCCAGCTTAGAGAAGACTTGTCTGCTGAAAGTATTTCTTCACACATTCTGAGTGTGCAGCTAGTTTTCTCTGTTTATTTCCTTGAATAAAAAACTGGCAGAGGTCACTGAGGTGATCTTAGAATCATGGAATATCCTGACTTGGAAGGGACCCATTGGAATATCCTTCCCTTGGGAGGGTCATTGAATCCAACTCCTGGCCCTGCATAGCACAGCCCAAGAATCCCATCATGTGCCTGAGAGAAGCAGTGATGCTGAGATTTTCTTTGTTTTGTTTTAGCTTCTTGAGGAGAAGTTGGCAGTTGCCAGAGACTGAACCAGATGCTGTTGCTGCTGACAGAAATGTGCAGGATGTTCCATTAATTAAAGGGTGGCTACAGAGGTGGTGAAAACTCTCTGTTTTCAGGGAGGCATGTGGAAAAGACAAGGGATAATGGGTACAAGTTACTCCTCGGGAGATTCCAATTGGACACAAGAGGAAAAACTTTCACGATGAGCTCAATCAGCCATGGGAATACTCTCCCCAGGAAAGTGGTGGTTTTCCAAACATCAGATGCATTTCAGATTTGGCTGGACAGGGTCCTGGGCCATCTTGTCCAGGCTATATTTTTGCCAAGAAAAGTTGGACCAGATGATCCCTGAGGTCCCTGCTGACAGGTGTTGTGTGATTCTGTGATCTCTTACCAAACTGTTACATGGTCTCTTTCAGGTGGATCATACAATAATAATGTACCTCCTCGGGCCTGACGGTGACTTTGTGGACTACTATGGCCAGAATAAGAGAAGTGGTGAGATCTCAGCTTCCATTGCTGCACACATGAGAAGATACAGACCCTAAAACACTGCATCTTCAAAGGTTGCTGTGAACATCACCTATGGCTGTGATTGGACATTGGAGTTAAAGCAGAAGCACCCAAGTGTAACATCCTGTCACAACAGGCCTCCTTTCTTCCGAATAAGAAAGGCAACCATGTTTCTGCAACTTACCATTACCAAAAATCTCTACAGAACCTTCCCCTTGGCTATTATTTGCAGCCAGATCTGGGCTACAGAATGAAATTTGGAACTTCTCTGAAACATTGTTGGGAGCAAAACATGGAAAGCACTTTTCATTCAGGAAGAACCTGTGTACTGCTGGTAAAATCTACTGGTATCTCTTGGCAAGACATTGGCCAAGGACGGTCACTGCAGGAGGATTGCTTGGTGAAAGCCATGGGGCCATGGTGTTCTCAGAGGAGCTCTGCCCTCTGCTTTGTCTGCACTGATTTGCCTTCTGGGAGAGGCAGTTGCACCATTCCGAGCAGGAAAGCCTTAGGAGTGCTTCTTTATCCAGATGGAGAAGGTGAAGAGCACGGAAAGCACTGGCAGTTTCCATGCGTGGGACCAGCCCTGCCGAGTGCCTGATCTCTTCATCTGAATGCAGAAATGAAATGAGTTTTTCTGGTGATTTTTCCAGGTGAACACTGTTCACTTATAAGGAAAATGGGATGCAAATGGGTTTTTCTCTGATATAAATGATAGTGTGCATAGTTGCTTTGCTTGTGCTGTGCTGATGGGGAGGGTGGCGGGGGCTGAATCCCTGCACAGGGCTGGCAATCAGATACATTTTATGCAGTGCAGCATTTGAAAATAAAGATTACTTTTTTATAGGCAATTCATATTTTTGCTCTGCTTTCCCTCTTTCTAGAAAGCAGTATTTTTTTCTAGTTGTGCATACCAGAAACTGAATGTGCTTTTTTAAGGCAGCTGAACCCCAGAGAATGGCCCACAAGAGACAAACCAGTGTGAGTCCCTGAGTGTCTTAGACTGAACACAAATGTTCCTGCAGGTAGCACTGATGTTCTCCGAGTGTGAGAGTTGGAAGAGAATATCCCTGTCCTAGGGAATGTGTAAAGTCTATGGAAAATTTCTCTGTTTCCAAAATTGTGAAAAAAGGTGAACTTCACCTGCTTCAGCCCGGTTCTAAACCATGACAGAGGAATGTAGGCCCACATTAACTGCCCTGTACTGCAGTGCCTCCTGTTGGGAGGGTGTTGGGCAGGTTGCTGTGACAGAGTATGTCTCACATAGAATTCTGGTGAAGCTCTCTCGAGGAAGGAAGGTTCCCAAAATTCCAAGAAACTTTTTTTTCTTTGCTTCTCAATTACTAGATACATTAAAGAAGGTGGGTATTTTTCTCTCTTAAAGCAAAAATGTTACTTACCAGTTTACAGTGGAAGTTTCAAATAAGTGGCCTAGTAGAACTAACCTCAATAGGTGAAAAGGCATTTTTATTTTCCCCTCCTTGTGCTGGCTCTGTTGATTGCAGTAGGCAGTAGGAGTAGTTCCAAAGGAAATTTCACACTGGGAATCTTCTACCAGTTAGAGGCTGTGTCAAGTCCAATGTGCTGTCAATGGTAATAGTGTCTGTGATAAGTGGTACCCTGGCAATAATGATATTATTTTCATGGAGTGGTTGCAAAGTCAACATTGTTTCAAGAGAGCATTTCCTCACCATTTGTTTTTCCCTGCGATCCTGGAAGTAATTAAATTTCAAAACTTGCCTTACAAAGCTGACTTTTGGCACCTCCAGCCTCTGCATTTCCTTGTGCAGGTGGCTGTGCACCAGTTTGTTTTGAAACAAGGTGGGCCATGGTTTGACCTGCTGCTGCTAGTCCTGTGGGATGTACTGTGGGAAGCTGGGCTGGAGATCTCTGGAGCTCCACCAGAGCAGAGTAGAGGGGCAGAACCACCTCCCTTGACCTGCTGGCCAAGCTTCTCTTGGTGCAGCCCAGGATGTGGTTGGCTTTTTGGGCTGCCAGTGCACATTGCTGGGAATGTTGAGCTTGTCAACAGTGTGCATCAAATACTGATGTGGGAGACGTGGTGGAAATGAGACTAAGAAATGGAGCAGCTGATCTGAGAGGGCACTTTGTTTGCCACTTTAAAGTCTGTTTGTGCTTCTTTTGATTATTTCCAAAACCTTAAGATACCCTGTGGGGAAAAGATTAGTTTCAATATTGTAATTTGACTCTTTAGGGACTGAAATGAGTTATAATACTTGTTTTTCACCCATATCTGTCTTCCAAAAGGAATGGGAAAGAGACTATTTGATAGCCAAAAGTGCAAAGGGATGATGGTGGGGCTAAGGGAGAAGGAGGGTGTATTTATTTAAAAACCACTGTATGTAACTGATCACTGAATAGAGGAGTGATTTGAATTTGATGTAAGGTAGTCCTTGCCAGGCACAGGGCATGGCCTTGTGGCAGCGTGGGAATCTCTGTCAGAGGCCAGCACTGACATGCCAGGATTGCCTTTGTGCCATGAGGGGCTTCTCCCTGCCCACACCATTGTGCAGCCCCCACCCTGAACCCTCCCTTGGTGTCTGGGGGCTCTGAGTGTCCTTCCATTTCTCACAGGGGAGCACATGTGAAAAGTGAGGCAGTTTCCTTCCCCAAAATTGCAGTGCTGGTGGTGGTTTGCACATGATTGGGGCAGCCTCACCTGCAATATTGGGGCAGTTTGGGCACCACAATATAGGAAAGATTGGAGAGTGTCCAAAGGAGGGAAGGAAGGTGGGGAAGGGCCTGGAGGGGAAGGTGTGAGGAGCAGCTGAGGGCACTGGGTGTGTTGAGGGGGAGAAGAGGAGCCTGAGGGGAGAGACCTCATTGCAGGGACAAGTCCCTGGGCAGGGGCAGAGGAGGGGCAGGGACTGAGCTCTGCTCTGGGGGACCAGGGCCAGGAGCCAGGGAATGGCTGGAGTTGTGTCAGGGCAGGGGGAGGTTGGAGCTCAGCACCAGGTGGTTCTTTGCCCACAGGGTGGGTGGGCACTGCCCAGGCTCCCCAGGGCAGTGGGCACAGCCCCAAGGCTGCCAGAGCTCCAGGAGGGCTGGGATGATCCTCTGGGCACAGGGGGGACTCTTGGGGATGGGCCTGTGCAGGGCTGAGGGTTGGACTCCATGAGCCTTGGGGGTCCCTTCCAGCTCAGCACATCCTGGGATTCTGTGATCATGGAATCACAAAGGGGCGTGTGCAGCCTCTGCAGCAGGAGGGGGTTTGGAGGGAGGGGGTTTAGCTGTTGGAAGGGTGACGGGCAAAAATGTCAGGAGAGAGGCTGTGCAGTTGAGTTGCTCAGCACAGTGACCTGTTCTGATCAGTTGTTACTGGCAACAGTATAGAAATAGTGACTGTAGTTCCTGAAGGATTGCTGGATAATGGTAAATTACTGTTAAAGAGCTACTGTTCCTTTCCTCTATGTGAAACAAGAACTGGCTCTCTAATGAAGTCTGTTCTACCACAAGATACTCCTTTTTCTGTTGTGTGACTCCACATGACATCTTTGATGCATTTTCACATGCACTGGATACTTGGTCTCTTTCATGGTTCACATGCTCAGGTCTGTTTATTTAACCCCTTGTCAGTTGTTTGTGCTCGTGGAGCCTTCAGGGCCAAGTCTCTGCCTCATCTATTACCATCCCATGACTGTGCTCTGCACAGCAGCCTTTGCCCTTCTCAAGGTCCCTGCTGTCACATCAGGCTTGTATTTTAAATGTATGCTAGTGCCAAATGCCTTATTCTGTGTAAAACTAGGATGGTATGAAGCAGTGATTAGTAAAACTAAAATAAATAAAGCACCTGCTCAGAAGAAAGAATTGGTGTTACAGCTGAGCCAAGTTAAAGCAGGACAAGACAAGCCTCTGTCCCAAGGCTTTGCAAACTCAGCTCATGGGCTGCACCCTGGGAAGTGTCACCCAATCTACACTGATTTCCCTAAAGCTCATTTGGAGCTGACTCCTGCTACAGAGACAAATGCAGGGATTCATGTCTTCTCCCAAATGTTTTGACAGAAGTGTTGTGTCCTTTACTGTGTTTTTCTGTGCCCTGAAAGGCAGAGCCACCTGATACAGGAAGCTTAAGGCAAACTGGAGTTGTATGGGTAAGGCCCAGAGATATATAGGAGGGATATAGGATGTCCCTTGCCTCCTGGCAGTGGGAGCAGCTGATGTCCTGCTTCCTTCTGCCCCTCAAATTGACCCTGCCCATCAGTTTTCCCTTGGCTTTCCCAGAAGGGAAACTTTCTTTGGAAGCGAGGGGTGGGGGTTTTTTATTGTTGATGTATTGTTTGTGGGGTTTGGTTTATTTTTTGAGATTTGGGGTTTTTGTTTGGAGTTTTGTTCGTTTGTTAAAAACAACAAAAATGTTGTTTAGGCAACTGTTAGGATTTCACTGCCCTGTTTTGGTGACTGCAGGGAGCACAGCTCTGTTCCCTGCATGTTTAGGAAGCCCAAGGGCTGTGTCTGGTACTCAGTTGGAAGAGGCAGAGCTGGTCAAGGAGGGAAAAGGAATGTCCTGGGGGTGCTTGAAGATGCTTTGTCAGTGGATGTTCAGTATTTCTACAGTCCAGTACTAGAAATTAAGCAAAGTCCCTCTGTACTCATTGTACCCAAATTCCCTGTAGCCCTGAATGCAGTGCCCAGCCCACAAGGAGGGAGCTCAGCTCTGGCAGGGGAGTGTTTGTGGCAGGGGAGGGTTTGTTCCACGGGAAGGTTTGTGCCAGGGAAGGTTTGTGCCAGGGCTGCTGGCTCAGGCTGTGCTGGGTGCTGGCCCAGGCCTGGGGGGTGCTGGGCTCCCTAAGTGGGTCTCCCCTCTGGAAACTTCCAGATGACAAGTTTCACTTGCAAACCAAATTTATTGGAGCCTGGTGCTGTGCAAGGTGAACCTTTGGGCAAATGGGGACCTCTGGGTGCCTCATGGACAGAGGGAAGACAGAGGACAGTCCTGGCAGGGGCCAGTCCTCAGAGCTCTGCTGTGTGTGCCCAAAGCACACCCAGTCCTAGTCTGCTTGTCCTGGAAAATACCAATGGAAAACAGCATCTCCTGAGCGGCTGACATCCATAACACTGACTGTGGAGCTGGTGCCATCCCAGACACTAGTGACAGATGTCTGAGGAATGAGGAACAGCTCCATTTGTCTACCCATTCCTCACGCCATGGAGGAGCTTAACTAATGGGTGATGCTTAAGCCACATGGATGAAGCTGGCTGTTTCAGGAATGTTCTCAGCACCAGCATGGGCAGAGCCAGGGACTGAAGAGGTACAGAGGCTGTGACTTGAAACATCTGCAAAACCTTGTGTGTGTTTTCAGAATAACTCAGGTAGGGAGATCATCTCCCTCAGACAGGAAGGACCCTCAGGAGGTTTGTAGTTCAACCTCCTGCTCAAAGCAGGGGCAGCTACAAGTTGCTCAAGGTTTTAAAGAGCTAAAGCATGAAAACCTCCAAGGATGGAGGCTGCACAACCTCTCTAGGTGGGTAAAAAAATGTTTCCTGCTAAAGTAGGTATTTTTCTTCATATCCAGTTTGAACTTCTCATTTCTACCAGCATTTTAAATTCACCAAGGTAAAAGCCTGAGTCCATCTACTTGATAACCTCCTCACAGACATTAGAAGGCTGCTGTTAGGTGCTCCTGAAGCCGCCTTCTTGCCAGTTTGGGCAAGCCCTGTTCCCTCATCCTCACTGTATTGTATGTGATGGCCAGCTCACGGCCTCTGACCATCCTGACCTCAGATTCTCTTCAAACTAGTCCCTGCCCACTCCCAGCATGTGTTTTTGTACAGATGTTTTCCCTACTGGGTGTAGGACTTGGCATTAGTCCTTGTTGGACTTCGTAAGGTTCCTGTCAGCACATCCTGGGTCCCTCTGGATGCAGCTCTGACCCAGAGAGTACCAGCTGTCCCTCCTCGTGTTGCCCAAAGCAAGATAAGCCAGTGTGGTGTTTCCTCTGCCAGGTGATTGACAAAGGGGCTGCCCCAGGCATGTGCCCCCCAGCGACTGTCCTCTCTTCCTGCCCATCTAGGTGCCCACCCAGCCAGGCCATGAGCTCCTCTCTTGGACACAGGAATCATAGAATCATAGAATTAACAAGATTGGAGAAGACCTTTGAGATTGAGTCCAACCCATAACGTTTCATCTAAGCCATGGCACTAAGTGCCTCATCAAGTCTTCTCTTAAATACCTCCAGGGACGGTGACTCTACCACCTCCCTGGGCAGCCCATTCCAATGGCCAATCACCCTTTCAGTGATGAATTTTTTCCTAATATCGAGCCTAAACCTCCCCTGATAGAGCTTGAGATGTGTCCTCTTGTTCTGTCATCAGCTGTCTGAGAGATCGACCCCTGCCAGACTACAACCCCCTGTCAGGTAGTTGTAGAGAGCAATAAGGTCCCCCCTGAGCCTCGTCCAGGCTAAACAGCCCCAGCTCCCTCAGCCTGTCCCCACAGGGCTTGTGCTTCAGCCCCTTCACCATCCTTGTCACTCTTCTCTGGACACATTCAAGCACCTCAACGTCTTTCCTAAGCTGAGGGGTCCAGAACTGAACACAGCACTCGAGGTGTGGCCTCACCAGTGCTGAGTCCAGGGGAAGGATAACTTCCCTGCTCCTGCTGGCCACACTATTCCTGATGCAGGCCAGGATGCCATTGGTCCTTTTGGCCATCTGGGCACACTGCTGACTCATGTTAAATTTCCTCTCTACCAGTAGTCCCAAGTCCCTTTCTGCCTGACCACTCTCCAGCTGTTTTGTCCCCAGCTTATAGCTCTGCTTGGGGTTATTGTGACCAAAGTGTAGAACCCAGCACTTGGACTTACTAAATTTCATCCCATTGGAATCAGCCCATCTCTCCAATCTCTCAAGGTCCCTCTGCAGGGCCTTCCTACCCTCTAACAGATCATAACTTGCTCCCAGCTTGGTGTCATCTGCAGATTGCTAATGGTGGACAAGTGTTGTGGCAGGTGGTTTTGGGAGCTGAGGTTTGTCAGTGCCAACTGCTCTCCCCACATCCATACATGTGGTCGTTTCCTCACAAAAGGCAATCAGGATGGGCAGATGTGATTTGCTTCATCATAAATGCACAATGACTGTTCCAGTCACCTTCTCTTTTGTGTCCCAAACACATTTCTGTGTGCTTTTTTCCCCTCTTCATTATTTTTTGTCTGCATCTAGAGAAGAAACCTCTTAGGAAAGCAAGCTGGTGTCTCCTGAGGATGCGGGAGCCAGGCTGGGTCTTGATCCACAGTCATCTGGGCAAAATCCAAATCAGTTTTTATTTTTCCACACTGTGTCACATTACTGCCAGTGTGTACTCTGTGTGCCTGCTGGGACAGCCAAAAGGGCTCAGTCAAAATCCAGTTTTGATCTTAAGGAGAATTGAGCTGGATCCAAAGGCCTATGACACAGGAATGTATCTGCTCCACGTGCAGCTGCTGAGCTCCCCTGTGCCTGGAGCAGGCGAGTGCAGCAGGGGCTGTGTTTCCTTGGCCTGGTCCTCAGCATTCATGCCAAAGGAGCTTGTTTTGCCCAGGAGCTGTGGAGCAGCTCTGCCCTCTGTACTGAGCTGAAGCTGTACCTCCGTGTGAAACTTCTGGAGCAGAGCTGCTCCAGCCCGTGTCTTGCACTGGGGGACAGAGGGCTGCCCAGCCTGTGTGCACACAGAGCTTTGCTGCAGTGCCAGGGTGTCTGTCCCCAGCCTGCTGTGCCCTGGAGGGAGTGTCCAGGACAATTCCAGGGCACGTATTTCCTACAGAGCCGGATTTACCTGCCACCTCCAAACAAGCTCCTGCTGCTGATGGTGCCAGATGGGCCCCTGTCCCTCCAGGGCTTGGTAGGTCACCACAGGCCTTGGCCGCTGGGTGCTCCTGAGTTGCTGGCCCAGCTGTCACCAGCCATGCTCTGCTCAGCACAGATTTGTACCAGCACCTTCTTTGAGATCAAAAACTCAAGAGCACTTCCAAGCCACTCCAAAGCACAGTCCAGCCAGCTTGAGTGAGGGGTGAGCTGCAGTGCCAGTGGGAGTGGGCAGTCAGTGGGCTGCAGAGCTCAGGACAGCTCTGCTCTCCTGTCGCAGTTACTCCTGCATTGGAAACTGCCTTTGTGTCCCAGGTCCCTGGATATTGGGGGTACAGGGAGGCAGCAGGGGGGTTCCTGCAGGCACAGGCAGCTTAAGTACAGGCCAGAGCAGAAGGCACAAAAAACCCCTGAGGGATGAGGCCAAGGGTTGGGCCACAGAGGGATGCCTGGAATACTGAGGTGTGCACCTGAGCTGACACCTGCCCATGTGGCTGTTGCTCTGCTCGTGTCTCCTCCACTGTGGCTGCCACAGGCCCTGGATCCCTCTATGCCCTTCTCAGCCCCGTTGCTTTTCCCTGACCCTCTGCCATGGGGTGAGCAGTGTTGTGCTGCTCACACAGGGGTTCAGCTGGGGCAGACTCAGGATTCAGACTCCTTAGTGCTGATAGAAATGCCACAGTCCAGCCCTGCTTGGTGACATTTTGGCTGATAGTCTGAGCAGCATTGTTGCCCAGCCCTGCAGAACACTGCAAGCTGTGGGACAGTGAAGCTGTTGTCGTGGGAGTCCTTCAGAAACTGCAGCCAGTAGCACTGAACTGCAGTGACAAAGTTGCCTGGCCATTGAAGGAAGGTGTCTGAAACTCAGCATCCTCTTGCAGACACCCAGAGCCTTGTTCACAGCCTGAGGAAGAAAGCAAGTCTTCCTCATCCCCAGCTTGGGTCAAGGCCGTGTGTGGTTGGAGATACTGTTTCTCTTTCTCTCTTTCTCCAGTGCCTTTGCAGACATCTACATTTTCTGAGTCTTTTCCATTGGTCTGACATACATGATCCCAGCACTGACCCCGCATTCCGAAGATGTGCTCCCACCGGCCCCTGGCCAGAATCTGGGATGAGTGAGGGGTCTCACATGCTGTTTGGTGAGCTACAGGATGCAGCTGGAGGCTGAACATGGGGTTGGGCTCTTCATCTTGCTGCAAATCAGTGTGTGTCTCAGTGAGGTAAAACAAGGATGCACAAACTGCTGAGGAGCCAAACAGAGCTGGGAACAACCTGCCCCAGTGCAATTGGAACCAAGGCTTTCCAGTCCCTGCTGCTAGAGCAGCTGTGGCTCCAGGACACCATGTGCTGGAGCTGCTCAGGAGCTTCCCAGTCTTGGAGCAGTGAGTCTCTGCTCGGGGAAGTAGATATTCCGTTCTGTGCTACAGGGGGAACAGGCACAGTCCTTGCTGTTAGACATGAACAGACAAGCAGGTTGGTTTTGTTGGATTGCTTTTAGGTTTGGTAGTCTAAAAGGAAAGGCAGAAGAGAATGTCCCTTAGAAGAGAATTGACAGGGTTGGGTTTGGTTCAAATGGAAACTGATTTTTTTGAAGGAAGCCCCTGACTTCGAGCAGCTCTACATCAGTTGTACATGTTGCTGGGAGTATGAAGGTCTGTGCTGGGGGGACCTGGGCAGGAATGGTTGTATCTGTCTCTGTGCAAGAGCCAGCTCATTCCCTGTTTTAAGCCGTGTATTACTAGTTTAATAAAGCAGGTTCTTTCAACGTGCCAGGGAACTTAGCTGCAGCTTACAAAACCTTCTTGTTCTCCCAAAGTTCTTTGTGCAAAAATAGACAGACACCAACCAGTAAATCCACCTTTAATTTGTGGGGGTATATTGAGCCATGAGTGCCCTTTTCTGAATGCAGGGCTGCACTAAAAGGTCCCTGGCAGCACTGGGATGAGAGAGCCTTGCAAGGCAATGTGGCTCGTGGTGACAGCACCCTTGTGACCTTCACCTCAGGGCAGCTCTGTGTCTGCAATGATGTTGGCAACACAGGGCAACAGATGTACCTGCAGCTGCTGTTCCCTGGGCTGTTTGTGAATAGATGTGCACCTACATGTGTGGCCTGGGCTGCTCTAGGAAGGTTTTTGGTGGTTAAGGAAGGTGGTTCACAGTGCTCTGACTGTGAGAAGGTGGAGCGGGGTGTTGTTGGTCTGGGACTCACCCTAACTCTTCATCATAGGACATCATTTCATGCCTGCCCAAACCCCAAGCAGCAGAGCTTGTGGTAGTCCTGGCAGGGCTGGGATGGTGCTAGGGATCAGTCTTGTACCCTGTTGTGAGCAGGAACCCCCTTGTCCCAACCCCAAATACAGTTGACCTGTTTGTGGGAACAATCTGCTGGCACTACCTCTGGCTATGGGAGTGGGGAGAGATGGCCTTGGGCATGAGTAACACTGAGTCCAGAGGAGCAGGACTCCAGAGCCTTGAGCTAAGAAAAGACATCCAGGCGCTCAGCAAGTAAAAAAAAGGCTACTTTTCCCTATCCAGCTCTTGTAAGGCCAATAAATAAGTATCCTTTGCTTTTGTAAGAAAATACTGGGAATGAATGTTGCCCAGTCTGTAACTCCTTGGCTTCTGTGTCCTCTGAAATGGTCTGTGTGTGCTTAGATACTTTGTCATGGTCAGGGTTACGTGGGAGCCCTCACACTGTAACTGTAGAGCTTGAGGTGTAATTTGCTGGGATTTGGTCCTTTCATTTTCCATAACAACTAGGGGCACGTTGCAGTAACCAGCACTCTGGGTAGGCACTGCTGTAGGTCTTCCAGCAAGCTATGGTCCTTTCTGGGTCTTGCCACCAGTTTCTGGGACAGAAGGAGCAGATGCCTCACTGCCAGACACTTCGCTTCAGGCTCAGGCAGCTGATGAGCCTCTTGCCTGGCCTGATCCTGCTGCCTTCAGGGTAGAGAGGACCTGGCACCGTTCCCTCTCCCACCTCATGCACAGGGAGCTTCTTCTGGAGTGTCCCCTTGACTCGGGGGTATGAGACCCCCACCCCCTGCCTCCAAATCCGGGTCCATGAAGTGAGGCACAGAGGCACTTATCAGCCTGGGAGGTGACTCTGGAAAAGATGAGCAATCCCAGGGCATGGTGGGGACACTGTGGAGTCTCTGGAGGAGGACTGGGTGATTGACAGAGGATTTATTTCTCATGCTGGGTCCCAGGTTAGTGCTCTGGGTTGGATGATCTTAGGGACCAAATCAGAGAGAAGGGCTTGCAGGGGGATCAGTGTGGCCCAGTGTGGTATTAGCATTTCTTTTTGGTTTTGGGTCCATGTTGAAAAGATCCTGGGCTGCTCTCACTGTGCATGTGCCCACTGCAGCTCCCTGCAGTACACGTGCTCCAAATCTCAGACCCAGAAATCATGGATGTATTTTGCTGAACTTCTCATGAGGCTTTCACTGGGGACATCTGGCAGAAACAAGGACAAGCCCAGGCATTTGATATTCCAGGAAGCTGAAAGGAATTGAAACCAGAAGCTGGTGAACATCAGGAAGAATGAGGCAAGAAGTACCATTCCTTGTGTCAGAAGACACTTACCTGCAGCGATAATTTAGCTTTAGTTGCAATTTGATGCACGTTATCTGTATACTTTATTCCAGTTGGTTTTAGTACTTGAGACTTTTGAAATAGCAGGTGTAATGCAGAGCTGCAGCACAGCAGCTTGACACTCGCCTCTGGCTTTGCCAAAGTGCTTATTTCTATATAATTTCTATATTTATTTTATTTAATTTATATTATTGAATTATATTTATGTTATTTAATTATGAGCTCTTTAATTAGACCTTCGCCTTCACTGGAGACATTCCCAGTGTCCCATAAGACCAGACTGGTTTTAGAAAGGCCCAGTATCCCCATCCCTGCTGTGCTTCGTGCACTGAGCTGCCCATGCTGGGCTGTGCCTGCAGCGGTGGAGGGATGGTGCCTGCACAGATCTTGTTTTGTGTTTTCCTGAGAACAAGCAGGATCCTCCCTGAGTGTAGAGCTGTCACTTGTGTGTGGCCTGTTGCAGCTCATGGCTTTGTGGGTAGGAGACTAATCCTGCGTGGTCCTGGGGTCTAGGTGAAACAGTTGAGATGTTTTCCAGCCCTAGTGCAATAAGAAGTATCTTTTCAGGAATAGGACCAAGTATCAGACATTATACATTATACAGGGAGCATGGTGTCCACCAGCTGAGCCCTGGAGCCCTTAGGCTGCAGTCAGGTCTCTTTCTGCTGCCCGTGCTTCTGACACAGACTCTTAACATGACTCCACTTCTGGGGAGGTGAGAGACATCAGCTGAAAATCCCCACAATAAGAAAAGGCTTGATTTTGGGTCTCCTGTTTCCTTGCTGCTGGTCCTGCTGGGACTGGCCAGAGCCAGCCTGGTGACTTCAAATTGTGGTGGCGTGGCCCATCCCCACTTGGATGCTTAGCAAAGTCACTCAGCTTGCGCTAAGCAGATCCCCCTTTTTTTAGCTAAGTTTGTGATTTGTCCTTCTGGGGTGCTTGACAATCTCCTGCACAGCGCAAGGAGCTTCATGTCAAGCCCCTGGGGACTGGATGGGACTGAAATCCCATTCTCAGAAGCTGGAATCCAGGTGTCCACAGCCTGCTTTGAGTCTGGCCAGCCTCTTCCCATTAGAGGAGACAAGTCCGTGTGCTCTTCTCTGCAGAGTGGGAAGACCATCCACCTTGCCGGAGGGAAATGCAGAGTATTTCTAAAGCAGGTGCTCTCTAGAAAATTCCAGAAACATGGAATAATAGCAGTAATCTTTCTTCAGCTTGCTGAAATTTTGAAGCTTTCTTAATTGGCTTGAAAGACCTGCAGTGTTCCACTTATTCAACTCCCACTGTCTTTACAAGGGAGATTTAAGATTTGTAACTGTTATGGGACTCTCTGATTTTCAGCTGCCTGAAGCTGCCATCCCAACTTCCACAGCTTGCCAAACATTCAGGGGCTCTGAAGCACAGGTGAGTCCAGACACGGAAAGGTTTGTACTTATTTCCTGAGACAGGAAAATGTAATGCATATCCCTAACAACAAAGAAAAAACTCCCAAAATCTAGATGTCCAGATTGACCTGCACTCCCTGGGTCTCCTGACATCCCTGCTTTGCAGTGCGACAGGCACAGTTTTGTATCTCAGCCCTTGCTCCAGGCTACCATCTGGTAAGATTTTACAGCAACCCTTATCTTGACAGATGTTTATATATCATGATGGGGAATGAAGAGAAATCAGAGTGTGACTGTTGTGGTGCAATGTGGGGCCTTTCCAATAGCAATACTGTGGTAGCTGGTTGTGTAGTTCATGGATCAGAATTAGACATCAGAAAGTAATTAATGTATATTTTTTTCAGCTACTAACCTTGCTGGTCTGGGGAGAACATGAAATGATACTGCAGCTTGTGGATATACTGGATGGCCCTGAGCTAGAGCATTTAAGACAGACCAGGACGATCTCAGTGCAGGCTCAGCAAACGCCTGTGATGAGCTGGCAGCACAGGCTCCCCAAGGGTCATTGCTCAGTGCCAGTTGTTCTCCTACACTCTGTTCTCACCTTGGCACCTGAACCAGACAGAGGAAACCATGAGAGTGGCTCTTGCTGCCTGCAGGAGCTCTTTGCTCTGCTTGCACAGCTGAATGTGGGGGGTTTGCCAGCAGTGTGCCCAGGTGGCCAAGAAAGCCAAGGACATCCTGGCCTGTACCAGCCAAATTGTGGCAGCAAGACCAGGGCAGTGACCAACCCTCTGTGCTGGCACTGCTGGAGCACCTCCTGGGGGCTGTTTTGGGCCCCTCATGACAAGAAAGACACTGAGGGGCTGGAGTGTGTCCAGAGAAGGAATCGGAGCTGGGGAAGGGGTTGGAGCCCCAGGAGCAGCTGAGGGAGCTGGGGGGGGCTCAGCCTGGAGAAAAGGAGGCTCAGGGGGGACCTTCTGACTCTGCAACTCCCTGACAGGAGGGGGGAGCTGGGGAGGGTCGGATTCTGCTTCTGGGGAACAAGGGACAGGAAAAGGGAAAATGGCCTCAAGTTGTGCCAGGAGAGGTTCAAGTTGGACATCAGGAAGAATTTCTTCACGGAAAGGGTAGTCAGGCATTGGCACAGGCTACCCCAGGGAGGTTTGGAGTGCCCGTCCCTGGAGGTGTCCAAGGAAGGACTGGTTGTGACACTCAGTGCTCTGGGCTGGGGGACAAAGTGGGGATGGGGCACAGGGTGGACTCCATGGGCTGGGAGGGCTTTTCCAATCTTAATGATTCTGTGAGTGGGGTCCAACCCCCTTGATTTAGACATGTCTTAGACAAAGTCCCAAACTGCTCATTAGTCTGGGTTGCCTCAGCTTTTTGCTCTCAGTGCATTCAGTGTGCTGAGTTCAAAGGGCCGATCACAAGGGCTAAGTGCTAAAAAAAGCTTCTCTCATCCTTCAGGCTTAGGGGGATTTTAGGAATTCATGGTTCATGAGATATGTGGCTGTGGTGTCCATTTTTAGTGACCTTAAATGAAATTAAGGGCAACATGGAACATGTTTGTCAAAACACTGGTGACTGACTCTGCTGTGAGCCCACAGGGTCAGCTCTCCTCAGGCAAACACAAGCAGGGGCAGCCACTGTGTCCTAAAAACAGCATGATGTCCCCTGTGCTGCAGCAGCAGCTACAGGTGTCCCAGGGTGCTCCAGCTTGGAGTGGTGCCTTGAGAGGTGGCAGGAGCTATTTGGGGTGGTCTTCTGGCTTCACACAAGTCCCAGAGGCTTCGTTCTGCTGAGGGAAGGCTGGTGCTGCAGCCTTGGATGAGCATCCATGCAGAACAGACAACAAACAGGGGTTACTGAACAGTGACAGAAGACGACCAGAACAGAGACCCTTCCTCTCCTGCATGAAGGCTCCCTCTGCTCCTGCCAGCTGCTCCCTGCCATCCATTGCCTGACTTCTCTGTACCAACTGAACAGCACATTTGGGACTGAGAGATGTCTGTTCAGAGCCCACTCTGGCCCCAAGGGACTCACAGCTCCTTTTCAAGAGTTTATGAGTTAACTTTGCTACTTTTGCAAGAGTCATTGAGGGTTTGATCTCCTTGGAAATGTGCACCTGGGATCATGGATTGTCAGACCAGGAAGGCAGTACCCCAGCAGCAGCAGCAGCCTGGCTGTGCTGCCTTGGGATGAGAGAGCTCAGCTCTGAATCCTGTCTGTCCTCCAGGCTCTCTTGCAGAGCTGGGGAATTTTGCTGCATTTTTATTTTTCTCCATGCTAATTCTTACTGCTTTCCTATTCTTTTCAGGGCACACACATAGGCTAAAGCGGATTCAAGGGAGGCTTGACAGTGTGGTCCTGGCAGCCTGTGGCACAGCCCTGCTCTGGGGAAGGGAGAGGAGTGTCTGAGCCTGTGGCCAGGCCTTGCTGTCAGTCCTCAGTGTGTGCTGTCCAAGCCAGAATTGCATAGGTGCAGTGTATCCTTGCACAGCCTGCTTCTCTTGGGCACAGCTCTGCCTTCCTCAGGCATGGCTGAGCCTGCAGCCCCAGGGATTCAGGAGAAAGTGCTGCTCTGGGTCAAAAGTGCTCACGACTGAGCAGAGCTCTGCTGTCCTAGCAGGCTTACAAAGGTGGATAGTGCTCAGTGGCTTTGTGGCTACTATGTGCTCTTACCAATATCCTTCTCAGTGGGAATTGCAATCACCCCTTGTCTAAGAGCCTGCCTAGCACAGTGTGATGAGGCTTCTGCAGCTCATTTTGGCAGCAAGAGCAGTGAATGTCCTGGGCAACCAAAGTTGTATTTGAAGCTAGATTTCCGTAGTGTGTTCATGGTTTGGCATTTATGAACTGTCCCTGCCTGGCTAGATTTGAGTGTTGTTCTTTTGGATTATTCTCTATTTTGCCATGGTTTGTCACATCCTACTTCAGTCATGGCCTCTCATCCCATCCTCCCTGATCTGTACAGTGATGGGGAAGCCACAAGAATTCCCATTACTGATCGTACATGAATCCTCATCACTTTTTTCCCTTCCCATGCCCTTGCTCTCCACCCCACACAGGGCTGCTTTGGGTTCCCTCACCACTGTGCAGCTCTGCCCAGGTGTCCTGTGAGCAGGAACAGGGAGGGAGGTCCTTTCTGCACTATTATTTCTTTGACATATAGGTGAGAGTGCAGGGAAGTGCCAGCTGTTGTTGTAGTTGGCAGGAAAGCATGTTCCCAGTAGGGGAAATTCTCGTAACAAAAAGTCTGCAAACCACAGATAGGTCTTGGAGTTACTAAAACTGGGAAAAGGAACAGTTCCTTTCTTTACACACTGTATATGGCAGAAAATGAACACGAATTGTGAGCACGCAGGAGTGTCAATCCCTTCTCTCCAAATATAGGGAAGGGGCTGAACCAAGGGAACTAAGCTGAGCCTATAAAAGCTGTCAAGGAGAAAGCCCTTGTTGGTGGCTCCTAATGTCCTGGCCGTGCTGACCTGCAGAGAGGAGGAGGGCTCCTGCCACAGGTCCCCTGCTCTGTGCTTGGAGCTTCTCAAGGCTATAGCACTGTGGTGGAATTCCTCACTGTGGATTCCCCACTGGGCCATTCCTTGGGCAGGGAAAGGCTGGTCTGTGGTGAACTTGCTGGCTTTCAGTGGGTGCCATTACTCACAGTAAGTGAGAGGTGTGGGGCCTTTGGAGAGGCTGTAGCTTAGCTGAAGTCTGACCTTCCCCTCTTTCTCTTGCAGAGATCCGAGATGTCAGCCCATTCCTTCCTGCTTGCTGTTGACTGATTAAGGTGAGAATTTAAGCATTAAAACTAATAGCTTGCCCAGACTGGCTTTTCCCTTGTGCTCACCATGGACGGGTCCCTGTTCTTCCCACTGCATGAACTGCTCATGGCCATTCCTGCCCACTGTGGCTGCCCACCAGAGCACAAGGCAAACATCTCCCTGGAGACCTCAGCAGATGAGAGCTGGGAGGGGTGAGCCCAGAGCTCAGAGCAGCCAGCTGGGGAGGGCTGGTGGGTGTTCAGCTCCACTGCTCTAAGGGCCACTCGGAGGACCAGCACAGGCTCTGTGTTTCAGCTCCAGCCATGAGCAGAGACACTGGCATGGAGGTTTTTGGTGAGGCTGCACCGTACCTGCGCAAGTCAGAGAGGGAGAGAATAGAAGCCCAGAACCAGCCCTTTGATGCCAAGACCCACTGCTTTGTGGCCGACCCCGAGGTGGAGTACACCAGAGGGAAGATCAAGGCTGCACAGGGTGGCAAGATAACTGTGGAGACAGAGGATGGCAGAGTAAGTACAGTTCTCCTGGCCCTTCTGAGGGACCCAGGGCATCTGCTCTGGAGAGCAAGAAACATGGGAAGCACTAGAGTAGCTCAGGCAAGAAATCGGTGCTGCCCTGCCCTCCAGCTGGGACCAGCACAGCCTCCAGAGGTAAGTGTAGCTCTGGATGCTGGGATAAAAGTATTCATTGGATAATTATTTTTGTTTTGGACTTTAAAGATCAGGCAATGCTCTAAACCAGTTTGGGCCATAGCCTGGCTAGTCTTGGTGTTCCTCAACTACTGCTTTTAGCACTTAATCAGTAACTCTGTCATATCCACTGGTAAATTCCTTCCTTTACTGGTAGGAGAGCAGGCAGATACTTTGAAGGTCCCCTTTGCATGTGAAGTTGTCAGTGGCCCTGGCTGCAGTTTCCCACAGGAGCCTCCAAGGTGTTAATCTTCCAAAAACTCTGAAATGTCTTAGCAGCTCGTGTCCTGCAGAGGCTCAAAGAACACCTCGACCAACGTCTTGGCAGTAGGTGCTACAACAGTTTTAAAAAGCAGGTAAAGGATAACCAGTGATCCACAGCAGTCTCAGGGATGTGACTGGCCTGGTTTCCTGGGGCCTGGATATTTTACGTCCATTTGAGCTTTTTGCCCGTGGGAAAGATTTCTACAATTTAAAATTGGAGTAAGTGTAAAGTCCTTCCTTTTCTCTGCAATGTGCAGCCTTTTTTTTTTTTTTTTCACAAGGAGTGAAAGTAATTCTTCCTTGCTATGACCATGGTTGTCTCTGCTATTCCTGAATTTACAAACTTCAGAGGAGCCTCCTTTCACCTCCAAGCCCTCATACAAAACCTCTCCTCATACAACAGCCATTTCATACCTCTGGCCATCTTTGTTTCTCTTCTCGGGAGCATTTCTGATACAATTCAATCCCTTCTGAGAGGTGTGATCAGTAATGAGGGTGTGGATGAACTGATGGACACATCCTACATAACACTCTCTTCTTTTCTCCCATTCTTTTCTAATAATTCCTATATAT
>WEIV01022241.1:392243-449845 GCA_013390005.1 Calyptomena viridis
AATGTGCAGCCTTTTTTTTTTTTTTTTCACAAGGAGTGAAAGTAATTCTTCCTTGCTATGACCATGGTTGTCTCTGCTATTCCTGAATTTACAAACTTCAGAGGAGCCTCCTTTTCACCTCCAAGCCCTCATACAAAACCTCTCCTCATAGAACAGCCATTTCATACCTCTGGCCATCTTTGTTTCTCTTCTCGGGAGCATTTCTGATACAATTCAATCCCTTCTGAGAGGTGTGATCAGTAATGAGGGTGTGGATGAACTGATGGACACATCCTACATAACACTCTCTTCTTTTCTCCCATTCTTTTCTAATAATTCCTATATATATAATATATNAAGCTCCTTCATGGTTCACATTGGCTGGGATAAGTGGCTGCCAGCTGTGAACATCTGCTTTCCTGTACATCTGCCACCCCTGCAACATCTCCACAAGTCTGCTGTGTGAGGGGATGGTCCCCCACAGTGTGAGCCCAGCAGGCAGGGCTGTTTGACTGTCCCAAAGAAGGGTTTGCTGTTGATGAATCTTGTGCTGTCTCTCTGGCAGCCTCGGTGGGAGCCCTGGAGGCTGGAAGGTTGGCTGGCCAGCAGCTGTGCCAGAGGCTGTTACAGCCTGGAGCAGCAGCAACTCGAATTTCAGTGGCAGCAATAATGTGTAGAAAGATCTGATCCAGCACAAATCTTGTCTTTATGGTTGTAGCAGTTCCAGTACAGTAAATTTACATCCCATCAATTTGGCAGTATTGTAGAGTTCCTGGCTGGCAGCACTGTTTGCCCTGAAATAGCCATATCTTGTTTTGCACAGTTAAACAGAAAGAAAAATATGAATTAGAGCAGCCTTGCAGATGTTATTACTCCTCTGTGTTTGTCTTAGTGTGTACATAGGGAAGGACAGTTGAGAGCTGCGGAATCAAGGTTCACTCTGTCTTTCTGGATTGTAGACAGTTGCTGTCAAACCTGATGATGTGTATGCCATGAACCCACCTAAGTTTGACAGAGTGGAAGATGTGGCCATGTTGACCCATCTGCACGAACCTGCCGTCCTCTACAACCTCAAGGACCGCTACAGCTCCTGGATGATCTATGTGAGTTCCCTCCTCTGGCAAAGGAGAAAATACAGCTGCAGGAGCTGCTCTTCAGTGACTCTGCTTTTC
The DNA here is from genome assembly GCA_013390005.1 of Calyptomena viridis. Classification (NCBI taxonomy): domain Eukaryota; kingdom Metazoa; phylum Chordata; class Aves; order Passeriformes; family Eurylaimidae; genus Calyptomena; species Calyptomena viridis. Next base: position 393,395 of record WEIV01022241.1, read on the forward strand.
TATTTTGTCCCTCACAGACCTACTCGGGGCTCTTCTGCGTCACTGTCAACCCCTACAAGTGGCTGCCCGTGTACAACCCGGAGGTGGTGTTGGCCTACCGAGGCAAGAAGCGCCAGGAGGCCCCTCCACACATCTTCTCCATCTCTGACAATGCCTATCAGTTCATGCTGACTGGTGAGTTTTCCTATTTTGACCAGACTCATGGAAAACTGTGTGAGAAGCCCTGCTTCTGCCAAGTGCCACTCCATACCTGCCACAGGCTCAGTCACCTTTGCAATGTGCTACCCCAGCTCCTTGGTCTGTGTCATGTATTAGATCATCTGCTTGGTCTCCCAGCTACTCTGGAATTATTTTGTCTCTCAGTGATGCAAAACCAGCTCCAGACAGCTTTCCCTGTCTCCTGAAATATTTTTTTTTATTTTTGAAGCACTGTGCTGTTGTGCTGCACATTATCTGCATTCCTGGTCTAAGTACTAAGCTAAGCACTGTAACAGGGACTTCTGGGAAGGGCAGTTGCAGCTGGATAGGACACACTACCTGGGAAGTCCCTAGTCAGCATACCAGAACCTGGCTTCAAGCAACAGCAGGTAGATCCATACCAGAGCTGGTAGAATTATTTTCACCAAAATACGTGGGTTTAGTTTGAATAAATTCCTGTCCCATATTAAATAGTAATAAAGACAGAAGCAAAAAAGATTGCAGGATGGAGCAAAGGTGGAGGAGAGAATACAAAAAAGTGGAGTATAAGGAGGGGGAAGAGACAAGGAGAGAAGACCATGCACCTTTTCAGTTTTACCTGCAGAGGTTTTGTTTCATTCCCTTTGATGGACACCAGGTCACAGTTACCTGAGAACCAGCACTTTTCCCCTACAGCTTCTCTGACTGCAGATATTTTCCCCTTTGACAGATCGTGAAAACCAGTCTATCCTCATCACGTGAGTACATCTGTCACTTTGGGCTTTGTCTTCAGAAAAAGGTGGGCAGATTTTTCTTTGCTCTGTGCTTTCTTTTGACAGTGGAGAATCCGGGGCCGGGAAGACTGTGAACACAAAGCGTGTCATCCAGTACTTTGCAACAATTGCAGCCAGTGGGGAACCAGCCACGAAGAAGGAGAGTGGAATGAAGGTGTGAGGAGGAAGGATTGGCTAGGGGCAGTTCAGGATCTTGTTCATTTGTGGCTGTGGACAGCACGGGTGACAAACATTTCCCTCAAAATATGTTTTACTAGCTTCAGTCACTCACTCAAATGACAGCAGGACCAGGGGCTGATGTGCAGGTAGGACCACAACAAATACAAGCCACCAGAGCTGCCACTGACACTGCCCAGGTGTAGCTCTACCTGGACTGCAACCAGGTCTGTGGGATTGGTGTCCAGGAAGAATCAGAAGCTTCTTCACATGGATCAGTCTGTCAGGGTGGCTGAGACCTGAGAGCTCTGACCTTGGGAGAAATTCTGAATAAGAGAAAAATGAGTTATTTGCCATTTACCCCCAGTGCTGATTCTTGGTGCTGGAGTCAAGAAGGTGCTGCAGTAGCACTGCACAGCTGAAATGAAGGGCACAAGGCTGCACATGTAACCAGGTCATAGAGTCACTGCTTCCCAGTGTTTTTCAATAATTATTCAATTACTCCTGCAGGGTTCGCTCAAGGATCAAATCATCAGTGCCAACCCACTGCTGGAGGCCTTTGGGAATGCCAAGACCGTGAGAAATGACAACTCCTCGCGCTTTGTGAGTCATCCTGTCCCTGTCTCTCTGCCCTCATGCGTTTCTAATGCTCTTTGCCTGCTTGTTAGTTGCAACTGGGAGCCCCTGAACTGAGAGAAATGTTCTTGCTGACCAATTCTTGCTGATGTGTTTGCAGCTGTTTTATGCTCATAGCTGCACGGACTGCAGCAAACTGTGCCTCTTTATCTACCTTTGAATATCTAAGCTAATTCAGACTAATCTGGAGAGGCTGTGCTTGAGACCCAAGAGAGAAAAACACTGAGATTGCTGCATTGACCACTATCTTTTGTCTGGTTGCCAGGGCAAATTCATTCGTATCCATTTTGGAACCTCTGGAAAACTGGCCTCTGGTGACATTGAGACCTGTGAGTGACTGAGGGGGGCTGACTGCTCTGCTAAAAGTAAAGAGCCTGAAAAATTTCTTTGTGAATACATGTTACAGACTTGCTGGAAAAGTCAAGAGTCACTTTCCAGCTGAAAGCTGAGAGAAGCTACCATATCTTCTACCAGATCCTCTCCAATAAGAAGCCTGAACTGCTTGGTAAGGACAGCCATCACTTGGTGACACTGAGTAAAGTCACTATGAGAAACATTTCCCTCAACATGCCAGCTCAGTGGCAGAGGGTCCAGTGGCACCTGCTGGCCTGGTGCCATGTGTCACACAGCCCCAGGTCCCCCTCTGGCAGGTGCCTCAGGCTGTGCAGAGCAAGGACACTTTGATCATGTGCTCATTTACATCCTCAGCATCGTGGCCTCAGGCCTGGGGCACCCAAAGCTGTGCACAGCACTTGTGTCTCTGTGTGACAGGGACACACTCAGGGTTACTCCACCTCCCACTTATCCTCCCTGGGTAAGTTCTGGCACAAACTGTGCAGGTGAGGTACAGGGATGGCAAATTAACTCTGTCTTGCACCTTGCTGTTCTTGATGATGTGGAAATTCCAAATTTCATGAGCCAGATCCTGTGAATAATCTTCAACAGAAAGGTAAACAATTCTGGGTACAGGACAGCCAGACATCCTGATCTACAACCATTTATCTGAGCTCTTCATCATATGGGTAAAAGTTATTCCCTGTTTACAGTAAAGCCCCTCTGGCCTTTTCCCTTTTCCCACAGCCATAGTATTCCCTACTCATGCCTCACATCTGTTCCAAACCCTTTTATTGCTGCACTCATCCTGGGACATCCCAGCTATCCACAGAACATTTCCCAAGGTGGAGCTCCTGCCCTCGTCTTCCTACTTTGTGTCCTTCCATCATTTACCACCTCACCCTTCCCTGCCCAGGGAGACTGGTGTGCCAGGAGCTGCAGGTCTGTACAAGGACACAGACAGATTTACACTCAGTGTACTGAGGCTTCCTCTCCTGCATACAGCCCTGCACAGCTGCACACCTTCTCTTACTCTTCCATAGGATTCAGGACTGAGAATGAATTGGGAATTTTGGCCTCAGTTAGATGGAGATGACACACTTGTGTGTTACTTGTGCACCAGCACACAGCCCCAGTGAGTGCAAGGCCATTGAGGATGAATTAGTGTGTGTCATGTGTGAGGATAAGCATACGCAAGCCTTACCTAAAAGTATCTTTCCTAGAAGCTGTTTGTGTGGATTGTCCTTGTTCCATGTCTGCCAGTGCTGAGTGCTCAGCTCCCAGTTCACACCACTAAACTGGAAGGACTGCTCTTCTGGTGCAAGGCAGATGGATGGCTTCACTCTGCCTTTCTTGCCTCTTAATAGAAAACCAAGGGTTTGGGATGCAAAAGGAAGGAGAGCCTGTAAAACCTTGCTGAGCCATTGTTCCATCTTTCCTGGCAGGCTTTGACTCTCACTTTGTGTTTGCCTTTCAGAGATGCTCCTCCTCACAGCCAACCCATATGAGTACCCCTTCATCAGCCAAGGGCAGATCTCTGTGGCCAGCATTGATGACCAGGGGGAGCTGGTTGCCACAGATGTGAGTACAAGTCAGTGGGAGAGAGAGTCTTACTCTTACTCTCCCCACTGTTATAACAGGTGATCTCTCTGGCGTGCAGGCAGCCATTGACATTTTGGGCTTCAACCCCGAGGAGAAAATGGGGATTTACAAGCTGACAGGGGCAATCCTGCACTATGGGAACATGAAGTTCAAGCAGAAACCACGTGAGGAGCAGGCAGAGCCAGATGGCACAGAAGGTAATACCTTCATGTCTGGGAGAGAACCATTTCCAACTGTGTCCATACCATTTTTCACTAGAAATGGAAGGAGTCTTCCAGGATAGATGCAGTTGTTCCTTGATGAATATAAAAAAGAGGTTTGACTTTCAACTTACCACCTCCAGTAGAGTCGCTTTCTGCATCCTTTATTCCTGATGGCTCTGCAGGAAGACCTTGTGCCTGGGACATATTACTGCAGTGTTCACCAGTTTGTGGTTACACATCCAGGTTTGTTCTGCTTGGGTGACATTGTGGAGAAGTGGCTTGAAGGGAAAACCACTCTGTTGTCCCACCACCACTGCACTCATGGGTTTCACCACATCTATTGGGGCTGCTGTTGCCACGAGGACCAGCCCTACGAGGCTGGTCAGAAGAGTAAGTGACAGTGTTAGTGAGGCTTTGTGAACAGGGTAAAGCCAACCAAGTTGCAGGTTTCAGAGTGAGCTCTGGCTGGCTCTGACACACTCTGTATGTCCAAGCTGAGAAGAAAGTATTTCAGCTTATGGTTTTGTTTTCCAGAGGCTGACAAAGCAGCATTTCTAATGGGCCTGAACTCAGCAGACTTGCTGAAAGCTTTGTGCTCCCCCCGGGTGAAAGTGGGAAATGAGTATGTTTTGAAGGGCCAAACAGTGGATCAGGTGAGTGTCCAGGAGCAGCAGTGATTGTCCTCTCCCTAAGGGACAGCCAAGGGTGCAGGTCACAGCTGAGAATGGGCAGGACTGTTGAGGGCTGTTAGTGCACTGTGTGGGCCGTGCCCCAGGCATGGTGAGAGGTGGCTTATTCTGGTGATGCACTGGCAGTGCCCTGACACAGGTGTGTGAACCATGTCCCTGCAGGTGCAGCAGGCAGTGAATGCCCTTGCCAAGTCAGTCTATGAGAAACTCTTCCTGTGGATGGTGGTTCACATCAACCAACAGCTGGACACGAAGCTGCCAAGGCAGCACTTCATTGGGGTCTTAGACATCGCTGGCTTTGAGATCTTTGAGGTTTGATTTTACACAGCACTCAGCCTGCTTTAAATGCTTTTTTCTTTTTGTTTGGCTTCTCTGACCTTTCCTGCTTCTCACTCCAATGTAGCTCTCAACAGGGCAATTCTCTCTGAAGCTGCTTCTGCCTCTATAAATCCATCACCGACTTTGTAAGAGAAGAGACATGGCAGAAGCATAGCCATGAAACTGCTGTCTCCCTCCCCACAGAATCTGCACTAACTGACATTAGGGCCACACAAAAACATGGCCAGTGCAGGCTATAGCAACCGTGTGCTGCATAGCACAACTTCTCTGTAAGCCTGGACCACCCCTGGTTAATATTCCTTATGCTGTTCTCAAACCCTTCTGAGACAGTCTGGCTCACTGTGCCATAACATTGCTGTGAAATAAATTGACTGGAGGCAGTTTAACATTACTAACACACTCAAATATCAGTTCAACAGCCTGGAGCAGCTGTGCATCAACTTCACCAATGAGAAACTGCAACAGTTCTTCAACCACCACATGTTTGTGCTGGAGCAGGAGGAGTACACGAAGGAGGGAATTGAGTGGGAGTTCATTGACTTTGGGATGGACCTGGCTGCCTGCATTGAGCTCATTGAGAAGGTAAGTTTCTTAAGCATCTTGTGCAATCACACAAATTGGATCTGGAAGGGGTTCCTGAGTGTTTGTACTGAATGCCTTCAACACAATCTCTCTGGAAAGCTTTCAGGTCTCCTCACCTTCTCTGTTCACATCACCCTTGTGATTAATTATCCATTGATTGGGAATGTATTCTGTCATCTAAAAAGACACTGCTTTTATTTCTCTGTTCTCTTTTTCTCTCTTTCTCTCTTTCCCATCATTATAAATTGTCATTTATCATTGTCATACTTACCCCAGTTATCCTCTGTCTTTGTGTATTGGTTCCCCCTCAGGTTTCTCCTTCAGTTAAACTCAAATGCTCATGTCTGCTTGCTTTTTGTTCCTTCTGGGTGAGGACAAGTCACTACTGTATTCTAAGAAGTTACTGCACAGTTTTTGCTTGGATTCTTTTGTTTCCCAGACACTGTTTGTGTAGTTAAAAACTATTTATGAGAAGCTTTTGAGTGCTTTTGACTATCTATCCAGCTGTCTACAAAAAATCTTGCTTGTCTGTTCCTTCCAAGCTAATTCTCTATAAAATACCTCCAGTACTTTAATTTTAGCATTTCTTTCACTCTGTATTATTATAACCTGAATTAATCTTATTTGAAAATGCCATTGCTCTATTCAGCCCATGGGCATCTTCTCCATCCTGGAAGAGGAGTGCATGTTCCCCAAGGCAACTGACACCTCTTTCAAGAACAAGCTCTATGACCAGCACCTGGGCAAGTCCAACAACTTCCAGAAGCCCAAGCCTGCCAAAGGCAAGGCTGAGGCCCACTTCTCCCTGGTGCACTACGCTGGGACAGTGGACTACAACATCTCTGGGTGGCTGGAGAAGAACAAGGACCCTCTGAATGAAACTGTCATTGGGCTGTACCAGAAATCATCTGTGAAAATTTTATGCCATCTTTATGCCACCTTTGCTTCCATAGATGAAGGTAAGAATGAAGGGTTGTTTCCTCACCTCATGTGAATCAGTGTTGAGTCAGTGTTCGTGTGCTGTGTATTAGATGCACAATTATAACCCTGTCAGAGGGATCTGCAGCACTTCCTCAGTTGGTCCGTCATCTCATTTTCCAGCTGAAGGTGGTGGAAAGAAGAAAGGAACCAAGAGAAAGGGCTCTTCCTTCCAGACTGTGTCTGTCCTCTTCCGGGTAGGTGTGTTCTCTGCAGGCAGGGCAGTGCTGGCCCCCCTGGCTGCACTGGCTCACCTGCCCCACTTTCTGTGGCCACTCTGGCAAGTTACCTTTGGAATCTGGTGAAGGTTAATTTGGGTTCTGCTTGCTGATGAGGTCCAATGGGATGGTAGTGGGGAAGGGAGGTCAGGTGCTTTGTCAGGTTGCATGGGGAGCTGTTTGGCTTTGCCTTTTGATGCTCCCAACCATCCTCCTTTCTTTGCCTGTCATTGGCTTCTTCCAGTATGTATCCCTCTGAGCTCAGAGTGTAGTGTGGCAGCCAGTGCTTTGCAGGGAGTGTGGGCAACACAAATTACATGTTACAGCCCTGATGCTGCTGTGATGCATCTATACCTGAGGCCAGGAACAAATTGGTCCCTTCCTTGCAGGATGAGGAGTCCAGTATCCCCCAGCTGGGATGTGGGCCACGCTCAGAGTGTCTCAGTATTGCATGACATGATAAAAGAATTGCACTACCCTGCAGAGCAGGTCACTTGTAATGTCATAGACAAACATTGATTTTTTTAGCTCAATTATCTTTTAAATATATGTAACTAATATATCTAAGTAATAAAAGCAAAGAGTTCTTTAGATCAAGAAAGACCATATATATATGGTATCCCAGAATATATTTCATTATTTTTCCACCTTGGTCCTTTTAAGAGCTCCTATGATCAGCCTTGAGAAGGACACATTCTCATTTTAAGACAAGAGGGAAGTTCTTCAATTTTATCCACTGTTAGTAGCCATTTACTTTGCCAAAGCCTACACAGGATTGTAGAATATTCACTAGAGGAGTAAGGAAAAAGTTGTGAATTTTTGTTTTTCATCAGAGTCAAATGACATTGAGAACTGAACAATATAGAAATTGCAAATAATCTCTGTTTTACAGGAAAATCTAAACAAGCTGATGTCCAGCTTGCGAACAACTCATCCCCACTTTGTGCGTTGCATCATTCCCAATGAAACAAAGACCCCAGGTAATGCATAAAACACAGATTAAAAGGGCAGAAAGAGCAATCAGCCAAGGCTAGAATCATCAATACCTCCCCATGTTGCTCTGTCCCAGGCCTGATGGATCACAAACTCGTTCTGCACCAGCTGCGGTGTAATGGTGTCCTGGAAGGTATTCGGATCTGCAGGAAAGGATTTCCTAACAAGATTTCATATGGGGATTTTAAACAAAGGTCTGTAATAACATTCTTGTGTTTGCATTGAGCCCAATTCATTGGAGAGAAGAGTCTTGCTAAACTGGTCCATGCTATATTTTAATATTTAACAGCTATGGAAAGCATGAAGACATATCTAATAGCATGGCCTGTGTGGGCAGTGCCCACCCAAGTGCCTTGCTGAATACTGTACACCAAAACCTATTTTCAGTTAATTGATGTTCATCTGAACATTTGGGTATTCTTTGCTTTAATTTTCAAATCTGACATCAGCTTGTTTCAGCAAAAGTATGGAGGTGATCTATGCAATCCTGTATTTAACCAGTGTCTAGCAGAGATTTGAAGAATGTGGTTTGAATTATTCTGACTAGAATGGTTTCAGTGAGAGAAAATTTTGTTAAACCCAATACCACTTTTGATGAAATTGTAAGTTTGACTGGCAAGTAGAGCTGCAGTAAAAAAAGAGACTTGAGCAGGACATCTAAGTCAGTTCCACATGGCCCTCCTGTTTTGTACTGGGCCAACATTTCTACATGCTGACATTTCTGCAGCATTAGCACATTGATTTAAAGGTAAAAACCCCAAACCCAACAATCTTATCTTGGGAACTGCTGTGCAAGTAAGACATTTATAAAGAGTTGCTCAAATCAGGGCAACCCAGCTGAAGTCATCTGCTCATTGTGTTTGAACAAAGGCAAATGTAAGGTCAGATCTCTAAGAACAAAGAAATCACACCCCACTTCCAGCTCTGGGCAGGGCGTGCTGGAGAGCAGGACACTGGGAAGGGCTGGAGTGTTATTTTGGGCATTAACTGAGGACAACAGTGATGTGGGTGGGCAGATTTGTGAAAAGAATAAGGGTGGAATAATCTCTCAGTGTAGGATTAGGAAGTCCATTGCTGGATGCCAAGTGTATAATTGTGGGTTCCGATTCAGGAGGAATGTGAGAAGCTGGATATGGTTCAGAAAAGAGCTACAGGATAAATGTGAACTCAAGTGCAGGGAGAGATTTAAATCAAACTGTGGTGGGGAGGCCCTGGCACAGGGTGCCCAGAGAAGCTGTGGCTGCCCCATCCCTGGAAGTGTCCAAGGCCAGGTTGGAGCAACCTGGGATAGTGGGAGGTGTCCCTGCCCATGGCAGGGGGTGGGACTGAGTGATCTCTAAGGTCCCTTCCAACCCAAACCACTCTGTGATTCTGTGACTCTATTTAACTTATGAAATTGAATGTTAACAGATGATTTGTTTGTGGTGTAGAGAACCTACAGATGTAAAGATTTCTGAATGTGCAGGAAGCTGTCTGCTAAAAGAAAAACTTAAAGAAAAAGAGTCCAAGGGTGGGACCTGAAAAGGACGTTCTTAAGGTAGAAGTAAAAAATACCTTTCCCACAGTGAGGCCGAATAATTTACCTGGGACACTCTTGAGGTTTGAAGGCTTCAGATAAGATTGAAATGTCTTTTATTCTAAAGACTCACTAAGTTAATCACAAGAGTGCTGGATGAACCAGCTCTGGAAGGACTCCATGTGTGGGTTATACAGGGAGTAGATGAATTGCAACAGTTTCCCTATCCTTAAAATCAATTTATTTTTTGAATTTACTGTTAACCTAGTGAGCTGCCTCCCATAGGTTAGTGATAATGGCTGTGACACAGACAAGCAGAGTCTTTCAGGTCCAGAGAACAGCCTGTCCATGCTTTCAGTCTCAGTGAGGGCTGTAAAATATCCTTGGCTCCTACTGAACTGACCTGCTGCTATTTGCTGCTTTTCTTACTGCTTTGCTATTTGAGGCTGGAGGTGCGAGTCAAACCCAGCCTTCCTCTGTATCTTCAAACTGACAGCTGTTCTTGTGGCATCCTGTGTACTAAAATGGTACTGATGGGTAAGTTTTTCCCTCTATTTTGACAGATACTGCCTTCTGAGGGCTGGTGTCATTCCAGAAGGGAAGTTTGTTGATAGCAAGAAGGCATGTGAAAAGTTGCTGTCTTCCATTGAGATAGATCACTCTCAGTATAAATTTGGACACAACAAGGTAAATGTTTAACTTTTCACACAATAAGAATCATTCATTGTGTTAAAACGTGAGCCCAGCAATGCTGGTGTCTTTTCCTTGGTTGCAGGTGTTCTTCAAGGCAGGTTTGCTGGGTGTCCTGGAAGAGATGCGAGATGAGTGCTTAGGACAGCTGATCACACGGACCCAGGCTTTGAGCAGGGGATACCTCAGGAGACTTGAGCTGAAAACAATGTTTGACCAAAGGTGTGTGTCCTCTGCGAGGTCTGGCTGCTCAAAGGTGGGCTTTATTCACAGAACTGATGGATCACTTTGATTTCAGAGAGTCCATCTTCTGCATCCAGTACAACATCCGTGCATTCATGAAAGTCAAGCAGTGGCCCTGGATGAAGTTGTACTTCAAGTTAAAGCCCCTCTTAAAAAGTGTGGAAACTGAGAAAGAAATGGCCACGATGAAGGAAGAGTTCAAGAGAACAAAAGAAGAACTAGCTAAATCAGAAACCAAGAGGAAAGAACTGGAAGAAAAAATGATGACTCTAGTGCAAGAGAAAAAGGACCTGCAGCTGCAAGTACAGACTGTATGTAATTTAAAAAAATTTTGACTCTTCAGATTACATCAGTTTTGTCTGAATGTTCAGAAAAGGGCTGAAAGGAAATTCTGCTATTTCATGTTCCTGTTGCTTAATGAGCAGGTGATTTCTGCAAGTGTCAGTGCCAATGTGTGACAGTGAAACATATTTCTGTTTTCTGTAAAAAGGAAAATGAAAATTTGGCTGATGCTGAAGAAAGATGTGACCAGCTGATCAAAGCAAAATTCCAGCTGGAAGCAAGAATAAAGGAGGTAATGGAAAAGCTGGAGGATGAAGAGGAGATAAATGCTGATCTGACAACCAGAAAGAGGAAACTGGAGGATGAATGCTCTGAGCTGCAGAAAGATATTGATGACCTTGAGTTAGCATTGGTCAAAGCTAAAAAGGAAGAGCATGGCACAGAAAGCAAGGTGCTTTTTATTTCTGCTATTTGTATGTTTAATAACAGCTGCTCTGCCTGGGCTGTAAAGGTTTAGTCAATTTGAACACTAACAGGGTGTTGTGTAAAGAGATTCATGGGCCTGGTGTTGAAGTTGGTCACCTCTGTTGTGCAGAAAACCAACCCATAAACACAAAAAATGGACTAACATGAAAGTTCAGCATTGCTCTGTGATTTCTGAAGGGTTGATATATAAGGGAGAGATTGTATAGTTTGACCATATAATACAAGTAATTAAGTTTCTTTGGGAGTCGGGCAATGACTTAATTACCTGTGTTCATTGATTATGTAAAGGCCAAAATTATTAGTGACCTTCAAGTATTTTGCCTTAAAATAGGTGAAAAATCTGACTGAAGTAGTGATGGGTTTGGATGAGACTGTTGCAAAGTTAGTCAAGGAGAAGAAGGCCCTTCAAGAAGCCCAGCAACAGGCACTGGATGACCTGCAAGTTGAGGAGGACAAAGTTAATACTCTCACCAAAGCCAGGATCAAGTTGGAGCAACAAGTGAACCATGTGAGCATGTTCAACACCAAAAGAAGGGGCAGATTCTTCAGTTGTTCCATCAGTCACATTTATATATGTTTATGTTATAGGTTGAAGGATCTTTAGAACTGGAAAGAAAAGTGTGCATGGATCTTGAACGAGCAAAGAGAAAACTTGAGGGAGACTTGAAACTTGCACAGGAAACCATAGTGGATCTGAAGAATGATAAACAACACCTAGATGAAAAATTGAAAAAGTATGAGAAAAAAAATAGTGACAATTTTACTATTTGTTTTTAACTGGACATATTTTTTTTTTATTAAAAGAACATTTCCTTCACAGGAAAGACTTTGATTTTAACCAGATGCAAAATAAAATTGCAGAACAGCAGAATTCAGGTACTCAATTGCAGAAGAAGATCAGAGAATTGCAGGCAAGAGACTTTCTGTAACTACTTCATTATTACTGTTTGCATGTTTAAATTACAGTGCCATGAATAATATTTGTTCAGGATTTGGCATTGGCTCCGTAGGGGAAGCAGCGTCTCACAGAAGCCACCCCTGTATCCTTCACTACCAAAACCTGGCCACACAAACCAGATACAACAACAGGGAGCTGTGATCTAAAGTCACCATGAGCCTGAGATTAGCTCAGCTCATTAGAACAAAGTGCTAGTAATACCAATGTAATGGGTTTGGTGCAGTCCATTCACTTAAGAGTTGGACTTGGTGATCCCCGTGAGTTCCTTCCAACTCAGGATATTCTGTGACTCTGAGTTGACCCATAGGTCCTTCCCTGTCAGTAAGTCATTGCCTACAATGCCAAAACAGTGAAATTCAAAGGAAGTTTGTTTTGCTTATAGGCTCCAAAACAAGGGGGTTGTGACTACTGTGACAAATACACATTAACCTGAGCACTGAGTCCCCTGGTCCCTGTTTAATCCCTGATGTGCCATCCCCTCATTATCCAGGTACATGTTGCAGAGCTGGAAGAGGAGACTGTGAGTGAAAAAGCAACTCGGGCTAAAGCAGAGAAGCATTGTGGGGAGCTGGCTTGTGAACTTGAAGAAATCAATGGAAATCTTGAAGAGGCTGGAGGAGCCACCAGTGCTCAAAGAGAACTTACCAAGAAGCGCGAGGCCGAATTCCAGAAGATGCGCCGTGACCTCGAAGAGGCCACGCTGCAGCACGAAGCCACGGCTGCCGCCCTGCGCAAGAAGCACGCGGACAGCACAGCTGAGCTCGGGGAGCAGATCGACAACCTGCAACGCGTGAAGCAGAAGCTGGAGAAGGAGAAGAGTGAGCTCAAGATGGAGATTGATGACCTGGCCAGGAGCACAGAGACCATTACTAAGTCCAAGGTGTTTCTTTATGCGTTAAATACTTGAATTGCCACTATTTCTGCCTGGTGGGAACTTAATGCTGTACAAACACACCTACACAGATTCCACTTTCTTATTCTCTTTCAGGCTAATTTGGAAAAAAGGTACCACACTCTGGAAGACCAGATAAATGAGATGAAAGCCAAATTTGAGGAGAACCAGGGGAATTTGAATGAGATGGTGATACAAAAAGCCCAGCTGCAGACAGAGTCAGGTAAGATAGGCACAAAGATGTGCTGAGAGGATATTTTTTCCCTTGAGTAGAAAAGAAATTCTCTAATGTGTGCCGTGAGTGTGACCCAATTGTTCATTGATACAAGCCTAGGTAACATTAGAAATAAATCAAGGGAAATGTGTTCATACTTTAAAGTTCATGTGCCAGTTGCAAGCATTATTTGTTTATGTAAATAATTCCCAGATTGATGTGACATAAGTCAGTGATTCCATGCGAGGGACCTGTGAATTTGGGACAGTCCAAAATGATTTTAGCAACCCCTTTGTCCTCCAGCACTACCTGGCACTGATAATAACAGCTTGATGCTTGTAACTGTAGAAACTTAATTAAGGAAAAGAATTCAAATAAGTATCAGCTGTGATCTGTGTTCCCCCATCTCCTTCACTTCTCAGGGAAAAGGGAATTTGCAACATTTTTAGATGGATCAGTGATTTTTTGGAAGTGGCCATGCTTGCAAGGTGATGTTGTGAATCTATGAGTAGTTTGTTGTGAGATCGTTGAGCAGAGTGCTCAAGGGGAATATTGGAACAAAACTCAAAACTTGAGAAAAAAAATGTAAAATGGCTCAGGGAAAATCTGAAAAAGTCCATATTGGAGAGCTACAAGAAGTCCCAAGAATTCTAGAGGCGATGGCATGAGCTACAGGCACGTCTCCAAGAAAGGAGAGAGGTGTACTTCAGCCCACAGGACAGATGCAAAAATATTTATATGCAATAAATGTTTTCCAGTTATTGTAAATCTTATGAAGTGAAACTTTAGGGTTTGTCTCTTGTATCACAGTATTTGTATCACCAATCATGGGAAGCTGACTGATATTTTGTGTTAATTCAGCCAGTGTGGCAGCATAAAATCCTACTGCTTCAGCATGAAAATTGGGCTTTAAAAGAAACAATTAAGTGAATTTTCTAAAGCAAATTTGTCTTTAGGAAAAAAAAATAGCATCTAGTGGATCAGAACTGCAATAAGGGATAAAATTAGATTAGGGAATCAGATGAATTTAGAAAGAGAAAGAAAAACAACAAAAATATTTTGAAGGATTAAAATATGCTTCACCCCAGAGCAAAGGAAAAGATCCAAGGAAACCTGATCAAAGAAAAAGTAAAAAATAAAATGACATGATTGCAAAAAGCAGACTGGGATAAAAAAATGCAAAAGAGCTTCTGATCTGCAGGAAGTAATGGAGAATTGGAAAGGGAGTCAGGAGAAAACACTTATTATTATAATACATGTGAATGGAAAAGAGAAGAGAAGGTGGTAATAGCAACATATCCAATGATACCACCATGGCAGAGAGGTACTGCAGAGCCCACCAGCCTTGTTGCATTTTAGAGAAATGACCTCAAAGGAGGTAAGACAGAGCTGTAGATCTTGGGCTACTCAGAGAAAGTACAGGTGTGGGTTGGACTGTGACACTTTTAGAACCTCCTGCAAGCTTTTAATAAAGTAAGAATGAAACAGGTAAACTGATCAGCCTTTGTGCCACACAAGCTGTTGTGCAGGTTTGATGTCCTGCACCAGGGGATCACTATGTGCCTCCTTGGTGACTCAAGTGAAACTGCTCAGCAAAGAGATACAGCAAAAATGGCCCTGGCAGCATTAACATTAATCCATGTGTTGGGAGATGATGGGGAGTCACTCGGATATGGGGAGGACAAAATCCTGTGTTGTGCCAGTCCTCCAGTGCTGCTGGAGCACGAGGAGCACAGGGAGCTCTGCTCCACTGGCAGCAGCAATGATGAAACAGGTCCTGTAGCCCTGGGTGCCCAAGTGCACTGCACCATGTACTGCAAGTTCCTCTGTGGAAAAAAGCAGAGAAACTTACCTGGAATCAGTTCTGGAGATAGTACAGAGTATTAGTAAGTAATATGAAGTGGGTTTGGAAGAAAAGAGAAAAGGGGGAAAGATCCCTATGCTGTCCAAGCAGGACCAGAGACCTTGAGTAACTCAGCAGATGAACAGCAGAGAAGAGGAGGTTTCCAGAGCAGATGAACAGAACAAGGAGAGGTCAAGGACACACTGATAAGAGGGGTATGAAAACAGAAGGAATTGACTAAACTTATGCAAAGAGGTGAGGGGTAATAAAGTGTTTAGTAGAAAATACAGCAAAATGGAACAGGAAGAAAGCACAGAATAAATAAGAGAGAAGGATACGATTCAAAGAGAAACATCTAGACCTAGAGACAGCATTGCCAATTTCTCTGTTACTTCAAAAAAGGATTTCAGAATAGAAGAAATTCAGAGGGGATAACAAAAAATTAAGGAAAGGAAGGTTTGAAGCTGTAGAGAAACTAAGGGCTATGCAGTAGTTACACTTGAGCAAATTGTGGGTTAAGCATGTGAATACTGAAGTTTGAATGAACAGTAAAACATGATTAAAGTAGAATAGGAACAATGTCGAAGTAGAGGAAATAGATAGGAGTTGGAGGAGACTCATATCTGTCTCATAATTTCATTACTTAGCCCTGCATTACTCTATATATAAAAATGACATGGTAAAAATATATGAACAGTGAGAATGGTAAAATAAGAATGGTAGAAGTATTTACCTAACAGGAGCACCTGATAAGATAAGCAGCATTGTGTGACTCCACTAACCTGTTTTTATTGTAATATATCAGTGTGTTCAGGACGCTTAATCTGGATGGGACTGAGAACTTGTTCACGTTTGTCACAGGGGAACTGAGCCGTCGACTCAAAGAGAAGGAAACTGTAACGTTGCAGCTGTCCAGGAGCAAACAGGCACTTACACAGCAAATGGAAGAACTCAAGAGGCAGTTGGAGGAAGAGATCAAGGTAGTGTGACTTAAGCTAAGACCTCAAAACGTATTAGGGTCTCAGTTCATTTAAAAAACATTTTTGGAAGTTTGTAAGTATTGCCTACAGTCTAACACTACAAAATTACTCGTGGGCAGGATGTGTGAGCACTGTGTTTAAGCTCTTTGCTAAGGATGACTGGCATGCTAAAAGTGATTTAACTTTGGGTGGAATTTTTCCTATGTTTTTGAATTTAAAGCCATGGTCTGTGTGATTTCTTTTGCTTCCGTAGCTTCAGGGAAGAAAAGTTAGAGCACATGCCAGGGTGAAAGCATCACTCCTGGTCTTTTCTATTGGTAGAGTTGAAAAAAGTCAGAGGCAGCTGCCTGAACACTTATAAACTCCAGGCCTTTGTCTTCTGCCCAAGCTGCAGTGACCACGTCTCGGGTGTGTGAGGTCATGGGGTCTCCTTGCTGGTCCCAGCTGACACAAATACGTGATATTATGGGTAATGTTTAGGCCAAGAACGCCCTGGCCCACGCCCTGCAGTCCGCTCGCCACGACTGTGACTTGCTGCGGGAACAATATGAGGAGGAGCAGGAAGCCAAGGGGGAGCTGCAGCGTGCCCTGTCCAAGGCCAACAGCGAAGTGGCCCAGTGGAGAACCAAATACGAGACGGACGCGATTCAGCGCACGGAGGAGCTCGAGGAGGCCAAGTAGGCAATAGATGAGCTGAGCTGTCCAGATGTTACGTGTGCTGTGCAGAACATAGACCTGCTTTTAGTAGCCTGACCTACATTGTTTTATTGGGGTTTGCATGTACTCTTAATTAAAATGACAGACATAATGCAATGTGGCTTTTTTAATCGTCTGCTTGTTTTATTTATGTTCCTTAAGGAAAAAACTCACTCAGCATCTCCAGGAAGCAGGACAGCAGACGGGGACTGCACAGTCCAAGTGTGCCTCCTTGGAGAAGTTGAAGTTGAAGTTGCAGGGGGAGGTGGAGGATCTGACAGTGGACGTAGAGAGAGCAAACACATCAGCAGCTGCCCTGGACAGGAAGCAGCAGAACTTTGATAAGGTGATAAGTGAGCACAGTATCATTCAAGCATAGCCAAGTGCCTCTAGACCATGGCAGTAGGAATTTTCAGAGGCTTCAGTATTTGTCTAGTATAGAATTCAGTCCCAGATAAAATAACATTTTCAGTACTAGCAGGAAATGAAACATAATAGCCTCTCCTATGAGGAAAGGCTGAGAGAATTGGGATTCTTCAGCCTGAAGAGGAGAAGCTTTGGGGTGACCTAACTGTGGCCTTTCAGGACCTGAAGGGAGACTACAGGAAAGATGGAAAGAGACTATTCACAAGGGCCTGGAATGACAGGACAAGGAGGAATGGCTTCAGTCTAACAGAGGGCAGGGATAGATGGGATATTGGGAAAAAATTATTCCCTATGAGAGCACTGGCAAGAGTCGTTCAGAGAAGCTGTGGCTGCCCCCTCCCTGGAAGTGTCCAAGGCCAGGATGGACAGGGCTTAGAGAAACCTGGTCTAGTGGAAGGTGTCCCTGCCCATGGCAGGGGAATTGGAACTGGATGATCTTTAATGTCCTTTCCAACCCAAACCATTCTATGATTCTATGATGTCTTTCAGGTAATGGTAGAATGGAAGAGGAAGTATGAGGAGATCCAGCTGGAGCGGGAAGCTCTCTCTAAAGAATCATGCTCACTAAACACAGAGCTTTTCAGAGTGAAAAATGCCTATGAGGAAACCTCAGATCAGCTTGAAACAATCAGACGGGAGAACAACACTCTCAAGCGTACGTGTTTGGCTCTGGTTTGCCATTGGGCACTGCCCAGGCTCCCCAGGGCAGTGGGCACAGCCCCAAGGCTGCCAGAGCTCCAGGAGGGCTGGGATGATCCTCTGGGCACAGGGGGGACTCTTGGGGATGGGGCTGTGCAGGGCTGAGGGTTGGACTCCATGAGCCTTGGGGGTCCCTCCCAGCTCAACAGATTCTGTGATTAGCTGTTCAGAGACCTACCCCAACACTGCACTCTACGAGCACACTCGTGTCTGCACTAAGTGACAGGGCTCTGTCATTACCGTGCTCTTCATCTTGATGAGGAATATCAGTGTCTCACCAAAAATTGTCAAGCAAGTTTGTAAAGTGACAAAGCTAATAAAGCAAATGTCCTGGCTCTCCATTATCTGGTGCAGAGGCAGGTAAATGTGGTAACCTCAAGAGGCCGTAACAGCTTGTGAAAGTTTTACAGGGGCACTGAACACAACAGCAGGACTTGCAGTGTTAGACCCTGGTGGCCTATCCAGAGACATAACACATGCAGGGCTCTTCCAGGTTCTCTGTAAGAAGGACTCTGAGACCACATCAATGCCTCACTTGTCCTGCATGAATTGGCTGTGTCTGTTTTTATCTGTATGTATTTACACATAGACTACTGTGTACACATGTATGTGTATAACTGTTTATATATGCAAAAGAGGTGCTGAATGCTGCCACAAAGCATGGAGTTCAGCTCCTCTGCTTCATGTTATTCTTCTCTCACAGAGGAAGTAGCTGATCTGACAGAGCAAATTACTGCAAATGGCAAAATGATAAGAGATGTCGAGAAAGTAAAAAAACAAGTTGAAGCAGAAAAAAGTGGTCTGCGATTAGCTCTGGATGAGGCAGAGGTGAGTTACTTTAAATACTACCGGAAAAAGTAAAGAGCATGCTGAGCAGCTTTCTGTTCTCTTTCCTATCAGTTCCTGTGTGCAAGGTTGATTGCCACAAACTTTAGGAGTTTCTGTGAAGTCACTGAGTAATATCACAATAATCGTATTCTCTGAGATGTTACCTCCACCTTTGTTTTTCCCCTTGCTTTCAAAGGCAGCTCTTGAGCATGAAGAAATGAAAATCCTTGGTGTCACCCAAGAACTGACTCAGGTTAAGTCAGAAATCAACAGAAGGGTTGCTGACAAGGATGAGGAGATCAACCTGTTAAAAAAGAACCATGAAAGGACTGTGGAGACAGTGCAGGGTGTTTTGGATGCTGAGATCAGGAGCAAAAATGAATCTTTAAGGCTGAAGAAGAAGATGGAGGGAGACCTGAATGAAATGGAGATCCAGCTCAGCCATGCCAACCGCCAGGCTGCCGAGGCACAGAAACACCTGCTCGACATCCAGGGAGATCTCAAGGTCTTGGTTCACCTTCTTTCTGGTTGATTTTTAAGCACAGTATTTGAGAAATTTTTTAGGATGCAATTGGCTCTTCAAATTTAGGACACCCAGATCCATCTGGACGATGCTCTCAGGACACAGGAGGACCTGAAGGAGCAGGTGGCCATGGTGGAGCGCAGAGCAAACCTGCTGCAGGCTGAAGTTGAGGAGCTCCGGGCAGCCCTGGAGCAGACGGAGCGGTCGAGGAAAGTGGCTGAGCAGGAACTGATGGATGCAAGTGAGAGAGTTCAGCTCCTGCATATCCAGGTAGTTTGATTTGCTAAGACTGATGTATTTTGGGTCCCAGAGATTCATGGAGTGAGAATGAATTCATGGTGTTTAAAAGACCAAAGACAGATACTCTCTTTTTCTCCTTCATAGAACACCAGCCTTTCTAATGCAAAGAAGAAGCTTGAAACAGAAATGGCACAAATCCAAGCAGAGATAGAGGATGTTAATAAGGAAGCAAAAAGTGCTGAAGAAAGAGCAAAGAAGGCAATGACAGATGTGAGGATATTACTGTGTTTTTCTCTTTGAATTTTCATGATTTTCAGGACTGCTGCTGGGAGTTAATGTAAATGCTCTTGTCACATGTTGAACCAATCTGTGAGCCTGGTTGAAAAGGCTACATGTCAGAGGAGGATGTGAGCAACAGGGACCATAAGAGATGAGTTATTTGGGCTGTTGCCTTCATAAAGAACTAACACTACATCTAGTTGATCAAAATCAAATAACATTCTTCAGTGCTGCATGAAAATGTAACCCACAAAGAAATCCTGCAGTATTGAAACCACTAACATGGCCAATGCATTTGAATAGTTGTCTTTGGAAATCATATTTAATGACTTTTTAAATGAGAATTGTAAATTTCTGTTCAAAATTGGTGCTGAATGTTCCCTTGCAAGGCCTGTGAAGCTCAGCCAGACCACAGGGCTGATATGTCATGGGACTCAACCTTCTAGTGATACAGAGGATAATACCAAAATCATAACAATTAAATACAGTATTTGGAGTTAAAATAGAAAGATAATTTTCCACTTGCTTATGAAAATGAAAGGAAAAATTAAATAAAATCTCAGAATTGTTAGAATTGGAAGGGACCTCTGGAGATAATCCAAGGTAAGGTCACCAGGAACCAGTGACACAGGAATGTGTCCAGGAGGGGTTGGAATGTCTTCAGAGAGGGAGACTCCGTGCCCTTCCTGAGCAGCCTGTTCCAGTGCTCTACCACCCTCCATAGAAAGAAGTTCTTCCTCGTATTGAGGTGGCCCTTCTTATGTTATAATAATTTCTATTCTGTTTGGATAAAAGAGAAGTAGAACATTACAATAAATTATGCACATGTACACACACACACACATATATATATAATTTCTATGCCATTATTTTATTCTCACATTTTTCTATTTACTCTTTTTCAGCTATTTTGCTGTCAAAGCAATTCTTGAATTTTATAGTATTTATAAATTATGTCAATCAATATTTTACCAAAATGCTTTATTTTATTTTGTAGAAATCCAACATTTGAGAACAAAATAAATTTAAGTTTGTCTTAAATAGCATAGATTCTTTTAAACTACTTTGTGCCTTGTGGCAGGAACCCTGCAGGCTGTTGTGGCAGGAGCAGGGCACTCACTAAAGCCCAGGACCCACCTTCACTCCAGGTGTTGTGCCCAGGAGCCTCTTGGTTGTGCCCTGCCCTGTTCCCAGGCTCTGCTGTGGCTCTGGCTGTGCCCTGTGTGCAGGAAGAGTCAGACACTTCCTCATTTCTGGTGGCATTTAGAGGAACATTTTGCTTAAATGAGTCCAGGTTTGCTCTGCTTGTCCCACCTGAGGTATCAGTGAGTCCCTGCCCTGTGGAGCTCTTTTCTATGGGAGAGTTCTCAGCAGTTGCACTTGGGAAATCTCAGACTGCTGTCAGGAGATGCCAAGGTGGCCAAGGACTTTCCTCAGCCTTCCATAAGGACATCTGGACAGCAATTCTTAACTCTCAGCAGGATTCACTTGTAGCCTCTTTTGTCTTCAGAATGAAAGAACCCAATATACTAAAGCTGAGGTGGATAGAATTGGTTGCTCCTTCTAAAATAATTGTGCCTCCAAATGGAAAAAGCCACATCCCAGGTCCTCTGGTTCCTGTTCTTCCTGATCCATGAAGCTGAGTCAGGGGAGGTGTAAGTTGGATCTCAGGACAAGGTTCTTCTTTCCCCAGAAGGTGGTTGGGCACTGCCCAGGCTCCCCAGGGCAGTGGGCACAGCCCCAAGGCTGCCAGAGCTCCAGCGGGGTTGGGATACTGCTCTCGAGGACATGGTGGGATTGTTGGAGTGTCCTGTGCAGTGCACAGAGCTGGATTTGATGACCCTGATGGGTCCCTTTTAACTCAGCATATGCTGTAATTCTGTGGCACCCAAGTGTCAGTGGAAGTCACAGTGTGACCGTACAGTGGGACAAGAACATACATTTACCTTTTCTGTCATTCCAGCTCCATGTGTGCAGCAAGGTAGACTTTTCCCATCCTTTTTCCTACCATTTCCTGTCATATTTCTGCCACTATCATGTCACAGAAAAAAATGAAGTGGGAAATGGGGTGGCAGGAATGGTCAGTAGGAAACAGGAGGAAATCCTCTGCTGGGACACAGCATGCATTGTTCTTCCACATTCTTCCAGTTTTGTGTGTCATCTCCCTTCTAAGGCAGCCATGATGGCAGAAGAGCTGAAGAAGGAGCAGGACACGAGTGCCCACCTGGAGAGGATGAAGAAGAACCTGGACCAGAAGGTGAAGGACCTGCAGCTTCATTTGGAAGAGGCCGAGCAGTTGGCTCTGAAGGGAGGCAAGAAGCAAATCCAGAAGCTGGAGGCCAGGGTGGGTACCAGCATTAGACACAAAAGTCAGAGACACTTTTCTTCTCCAAGTCCTGTGTGAAGGGTTAAGCCAATTGTTGATTAACTCACCAGATCCAAGAATTAGAAGCTAAGCTAGAAGAAGAACATAAACAATCTGCAGAGGCTGTGAAAAACATCCGCAAATATGAGCGACGTGTCAAAGAGCTCACTCTCCAGGTGAGAAAATACAGAAAGCAATTCTCCTGATGTTTTGTCTCCAAAGGACATATAATTGCACATTCTCTTTCCACAGAATGAAGAATATGGGAAGAACATGATGAGGTTACAGGATCTGGTGGATAAACTGCAGATGAAAATCAAATCCTACAAAAGACAAGCTGAGGAAGCTGTGAGTCACTAAACTGAAGCAAATACTTATTTACCAATTCATAGAACTGTCAGTTGAAAAGTTGGCTCTGTGTCCCAACATGTTGTCAGATGGCTTTTAATTTCTTTTTGTTTTGCAACTTCAGGATGAACAAGCCAATATTAACCTCTCCAAACTGAGAAAAGCACAACATAAGATAGATGAGGCTGAGGAAAAAGCAGTTATTGCTGAAAGCCAAGTGAACAAGCTCAGAGCTAAAGTTCGAGAAGGTCCTGCTACAAAGGTAAGGCTTTGCTGCAGGAGGCAGGTGAGCAGTTGTGCTGTTTGCTCAAGCTAGTCGAGCAGCAGCTTTGTGCCTTGCCAGTGAGGACAGCCATCAGTCAAAAGGACAACTCTGGAAGGAAGAGTCTTTGGCAGAAAAGCTGAGAGGGTTGGGGTTGTTCAACCTGGAGAAGAGAAGGCTCTAAGGGTACCTTATTCTTTTATATACCTTTCAGTATATAAAAGGGGGCTGCCAGAAAGGCAGTGAAACACTTTTTACAAGGGGCTTTGGTGACGGAACAAGAGGTAGTGGTTTTAAACTGGAATAGGCTATGTCTATGATGAGCATAAGGAAGAAATATTTTATTATGAGAGTGGTGAAACAGTGCCCAGATAAGTTGTGGGTCCCCATCACTGGAAAGTTTCGGGCTCAGATTGTACAGGGCTCTGAGCAAACTGGCCTAATGAGAGATGTCCCTGTCCATGTCAGGGGTTTTGGAGTGGATAAGCTTTGAAGGTCCCTTCCAGCTCACCATTCTGTGAACTGTGATTCTGTGACTCTGGCACTTCAGGCTCTGGTGCTGAGCATGAGCCTTCTGGCTGGTTTCATCACATTAGTTTCAGATTTTAGGAGCTGCCTCCTCATAAAGTGAAAGTAATGAGAGCCAACTTAACTGAACATTCTTAAAACAGCCCTTCTGTGAGCCTTAGGCAGAATTAGAAATTAGAAATTAGGCTGCTTGAGAAAAAAGCAGCAGCCATGTGTTCTTAGCTGAACTTCCCAGGCAATTGCTTATTTCCAACCCAAGACTGGCACAACATCTGTAGCTACCTTTCCTAGTGTGATCTGAGCAGGTGCACTAGTCTAGCTTAGTTTGTGGTTGGAGGTAAAATACCCTCAGTCCATGTTTTGGAAAAATTACTGGTGCCTAAAGCACATATCCATGAAGTGGAGAACCTTGGCTCCAGGCTGCTTCTACAGCATCCTCTTACTCATACAGCATTTTCAGTCTGGAAGAGATGCTATGGAGAACCCGCTTTCTCCTGAAGGATCTGGTCTGAGACTCAGCAGACGCTGTTGGTTCTGCCAGAGGCTGGTCTGCAGCTTTCAGTGAGTCACCTAATGCCCTGCACCAGGAAAAGGCTTTGACTCTTTAGTACTTGCCAGGGTATCTTGCCAAGACCCCGGGGGACACACTCAAGGCTGAGTCCAGGTTCCTCCAATGCTCAATCTCTAACTGAATTGAAATCCCAGACAGAGGCAGGATTTCAGGTGTCTCCTGTTGGATATTCCCAGGTAAAGGCAGGTTGAACAGACTGACTATGTGCCACTCTGTGAAATGTGCTGCTTTGAAATACCTAATACAGCGCAGTATATAGGGAGCCTGGACACCTGGTACAAGTTCTGGATTCTGGTCTGCGAGGTCTGAAAATTAGTCATTGTAATGCCTAAATCTTTCAAGAGTTCCAATGGACTGATACATCCTTTTAATCCCTTCCATGCTTTACATTCACTTTTGGAAATGCTGGGATATTCCTTGTCCCAGAGGGTGGGGGTCTGGGTTGTTTAAGTGCTGCAGCATTGAAGTAGCACCTCAGGAAAGCCAGCAGATGTGTTTCTGCATTTCCACTCATCAGTCCGACAGCATGATGTGTGCTGATGTTGGTCTTAAGGGTTCCAGACACCTCTGCATTAGCCTGGGCTCCCTTGCACGTCCTGCCTGGATGGTGCACTGGGATGGATGATTTTAAGGACCAAAAGACTCATCTGGACATGTGTAGACTAAACGAAACCTCTCCTTTCCAGGTGGTGTTAGGAACTGGAAAATGAGCTTCTTCTGGGATACTTTGTGGAAGTTCTGGTTATCTTTCCAGCTGTGCATTGGCAGTAGCTAGAGCTACACTGATAGGAAGTAATCTTCCATTTGTAGATGAACACAAGCATTTTCTGTCACTGCTGCTGTACCAGTGTCAATAAAATAGATATCTGCAACTTCAGATGCTCCGAATGTGGATGTTCAAATGAGAGTAATTTTGTTTCTATGTTAAGCATAGTCAAAACTGTGGGTTTGAGTATTACTGCTGCCATGATCAGTTTGACCAACATTACCCTGAATTTAAAACCCAGACGTTTGACAGGTTTCCTCTTCACCTGGTTGGAAGCAGATATCCTGACCTACTTAAATGAAGCTGAGAATAAAGTACTGTCTGAACAGACGTGGTGTGTCAAACATGCAATGTGAACAAAATTACAGTGCTCGTGCTTAGTTTCACTGCTGTGTCTCTGCAGTGCAGAGCTGCTGCAGCCTGGGAGCCCACAGCCATCTGTGTGCATTGCAAGCCAAGCATTTAGAACCTCCTTGTACCCAAACCATCTGTCAGAAAGTGGGCCCAACTCTGAGCTACCCAGTGCTGCAGCTCCAAGATGAGGACTTGAACTTACATGTCTCATGTGCTTGTTCCCATGGAAATGATTATCCATTGCTCTGCAATGTCAGCAGCACAGACTCAGCAGCTGCCTGAGGTTCATCTCCCCAGTGGCGCCAGAATTGTGCTTGGTGTTTCCCAAGCAGAAACACATGTTCAGCTACTTTGTGGTGAATGTGTGATATGGCTGAAACTGCAGGATCTCAAGAAGTGAGAAAACCCAGAAGACTGCTGAGGAGACACTTCTGGCAGCACAGGAAGGGTTGGAGAACGAAAGGGATTCATTTGTGCAAATAGATTTGTACATCCCTGTGCTCTGAGAAGTTGAATTGATCTAAGCACAGTACTAGGCACTGGGTCAAATAGAATGCTGGCACTGTTGGGAAGTTCTGGGTGCCAAGGAAAGGTATATTCCAATGGGTCTCCTTATCTGCCTCCAGGACACAGCCAGGCAGGGCTCAGGAAGGAATCTGGCCTGCTTCTGCTGTCAGTAACAAGGATGGGAGAAGAGAAACACAAGATGTTCTTTCACTCCTGTCTGAAGAAGGGTGATGGGTGTCACCTTTTTCTTAGTTTTCAATTACAAAGAGGTTAATAAAAGAAGCAGATACCTGTCCCTCCCAGGAATGTTTCACCACAGCTCCCTGTTAGACACACATTTTTTTTCATTCCCCTCACCCAGTGCACTCGTGGTCGTTGGCAAAGGGCTAGGATGGTTTGGCAGGGTTTAGGGTTACTGATTTCCCCTCTTACCTTGTTCTCAAGAGGTCTGTGAACTACTGCCCTAGTTACAATTGATTTTTTACACTTCCTTGTAATAATGTGTAAGAGTGTTTGATAATGATTATTATGCAATGGCCCAAATTTTCCTATTACTGCTCTGAAAATAACCTCATGAAATACTGAATTGATGAGATGAAAGATCTTCACTTTGTTTGAGAAACCTGGAACTTTGATGAACACTATCAGTCAGTCTAGCCATTTGTTTCCCCAAAAACCGCCCCCACACCATGATCCTTTCAAGACAGGCCTCCATCCACTGTTATGGGCCTGAGATTTTGCGGAATCAGAATTGAATGTAAGTTTTCAGACCCATTGGGACAGATCTGAATGTGTTGCTCTTTTGCTTCCCAGAGGGATGTTTTCTGTTTCAGCTCCTGTTGCCTCGAAGCAGCACTTTGGACTCCTGCACATTGTTCTCAGCAGGTCATGGCACCAGTGCTGTGCTTCAGGATGCAATCCCAAATCCTGCCTTGCTCTTAGGTCATGTCGCTGACCTAAGTCCACCATGTCAAATGACTGGTTACTCAGTACAACAATCTGCTTCACAGACCTGTAGAAAAACAATTGTAATTTGCTTAGGAGCAGCTGTGCAAAATCAACAAGTAATTACTAACTGCTAGGCAAGTCTAACAATCTTAATCAGACTGTCATTATTAACTTCAGAGTGTCCAGGCATTAGCATGGCATGGCCATGTAATCCTCCCAGCTCTCTTTCCCACTTTTGGTACTGCTTGGTTGTTGCTCCTGCCCCAGTTACACAGTCCCTGGTCCTTTGAGACTCCCTCTCAGCTGCTCAAGCACAGTGAGCAGAGCACAGTAGCCCCAGCAGTCCCTTCAAGGCTCTGCAGGGATGTGACTTTAGCAGGATAAGTCCTACTCTCACTGTACCAGCTCCTTTCTGCTGGCAGTGGAGCTCTCTCATTTCATAAAGGGCAATTCAGTCTTGGTTTAGTGTTTGCTCTGACTCGGAGTGGGGTGGTTGGATGGCAGGGACCAGGGCCTGGCTCTCCCTCCTGCACCTTGAGTCCCCAGGCTGACTGTACCCAGAGACCACGGTGCCTGTGTTGGCATAACGTGCCGTGTGTGCAGGTCTGGCCTGTGTGGAGCTGAGGGTCCTGAGCACAGGACGGCAGATTTGGGCTCAGCAGTGCAGCTCAGTGGTGAACACTGAACACTGTCAACTGCATGAAATAAGTAAAAAGCCATTTTAAAGAAATTCATGGCCATAGTCTCACACCTTCACAGCTTAGTTACTGCAAGGAAATTTAACCTGTGCTGATGGTTCAGGGCAGCACGAGTGTGAGCATTCCACTGCTAGAGACCCTCAGAGAAGCACACAGCCTATCACAGAGCCTGGCACCCCAGGGACCAGGTGCTCAGGCCCTGTTTGAGTCTCCACCTGGAAAGGTGCTCTGCAGGAACCTGAACCACATCACATGGCAACAAATTGTGGGGGAGGAAGCCTTTCTCTTTGTCACCAGCCTGACCTTTCAG
The DNA here is from genome assembly GCA_013390005.1 of Calyptomena viridis. NCBI lineage: Eukaryota > Metazoa > Chordata > Aves > Passeriformes > Eurylaimidae > Calyptomena > Calyptomena viridis. The sequence goes on from WEIV01022241.1 coordinate 420,547, forward strand.
TGAGCAGCTGAGGGGGGACTGACACAGTGCCCACACCCATTGAACTGTGTTCTGACAGACATGGGATGCTCAACCAGCACAGAGGTGCTGGCAAAGCCAGATTGGAGGGGTTCCAGAAGGAGGCAGTTTAAATTTTTAGGCTGCTGGAAAAAGAACTTGCCCAGTAATAAGGAGTTGTGTCTCTTGTCTGCCAGCTGAACCGGTAGAGTCTTTGTCTGCAGGAGTGCTGGATGTGCTTGGGAATGGCTTAGAAGGCTGAGATTGTGCCAAGTGGCCTCGTTGCAAGAGCTACCATGAGATTGATCCTCCACGGGTGTGGGATAGGATTTAGTGGCAGCACTTTGTAAACTACCCAATATACACTCAACCCCCTGACCACTTGTTCCTGCCTGCTAACACTGCTGCTGTGGGTTGATGCAGCTGAATGTGGAGGCACAAGTGAGACCAACTTGGCTGGCTGATCCAGCTGGAAAACTCTTCTGGGAGAGGGGAGGATTTTTCCCCAAACAGCTTAAAATGCAACTTTTCACAAAGCAATGAAAATGAAACAGAGATAATAAATGAGGCATGAAAAAGTGGAATGAATGAAATCCGCACCAGAAAAAGAAAGAGGATATTCAAAGGATAGGAATAAGTCTGGGAGGGGACTTGGGATGCCTGGGAAGAGGAAAAGAGGCCTCTCAAACATTCCTGATGTCAAGGAACCACTCAGAGGTGGAGAGCTTAAGGCAAAAGAGGTGGCTGCAAAGGATTTGTGTTTCAATGCACACAGGTACATCCCCTCTGGTATGTCTCTAACTCTCATGGATGTGGATGAGAATAAAGCAGGAGGCCATGTGCCCTAAGCTCAGAGATAGGTGCACAGCCTCAGGCATGACCTGCCCTAAGCATGGCTCCCTCTTCCCCCAACTCCTGGTCTCCCAGGTCCCACCAAATTACCCCTCAGCCTTCACAAGAGCCATTTCTAGAGGAGGGGATGAGGCTGCAGAGAGCTTTGGAGGTTGCCCATCATGTGTCTCCTTTCCTGTGCAGTGACAAAAGCCCAAAATAGCCCTGCTCTCACAAGACTCCTGCTCGGGGTCGTGCCTGTTTGTGGGGATGACTGAATTCCACTAATAGTGCCTGAAGACATTCCTGGGAGGGTAGGCTGCCTTCCATGTCTCAGTGCAACGTGCTGCCATGGAGGAGCTGGACAACTGTGCTGCGTCTCAAGACAGCAGATGCTATTCTTATCCCGGGGAGACTTGCTCTGGCACAGCTCCATTGCCAGCTGAAAGGTTAAAGATCAGAGTGAGGCCCGAGCGTGTTCTCCCTGGTGAGAGTCTGAATCCAGAGTGGCCCCCTTGGAGCCCGTGCAATGGTGCTGTGCCAACCCAGCACCTGGGCACTCTCCATTCCCTCCTGGGATGTGCTCAGGTACTTTCAGTCATCAGCTGGGTCTCCATTGGGTGGATGAGGGCAATCCTTCTCCTGTAAACCAACAAGTTAACACAATGCCTGTGGACCTGAAAGCCCATCTTTTGCTTTGCTGATCAGCAAGAGGCCCCACTCGAGGAATCCCTTCCCTGGTGAGGAAGGCAGAGGCAGGGCTTGCTCCAAGTTTGCTCCAGAAACAACAGCACTGAAGCAAGTTTTGTCCCCTCTCTCAGCCAACTGGAGCAGAAGTAGCTTGTTGAACATATTCAGATCAAATAGAGCCCCAGTGCATTATGTGTGAGAAGCTGAACTTGATGTGTTGTGACTCGTTGAAGAAAAAAATGGTGAGCTGCTAAGTGAGAGAGTGTGGAAGAGTAACCACCATGATGATGGGGGGGTTGAAATTATGCTGGGGAGTGCAGAGTGTCTGGGAAGAGGAAAGCAAGATGAATGTAAAGGAATAAGTGATAAGATGGTGGAAGAAATGGCAACTCAGCATCAGTTTTGGGGAAGAAAGGTCAGGAGAAATCTGAGGGGAAACTGCTGGGAAACACTACAATAATCTGCAAATGACTGACTCGTATCCCACCTCTAAAGTGCTTTATAAAAAAATTTAATTATGAAGAAGTCATTTACTATATTTATTATGTAAGAAGTGAAGCAAGTCTTTTGTCTCATTGCTGCTGAGGTGGCACATGGCTCATCTCTCACGCCCACCCATGGTGCTGAGCAGAGCTGGCTGCACCACAGAGCAGAGCTCATCTTCAGGCAGCATTTTCCAAACCCAGGAAGACAGGTTGTACTGGGAGGGGTGACTGAAAACCCAGGCCTTCCCAGAGGGCTGAAGAATTCAGGGGTTGCTGAGAGTCCTCAGCTGGAGCCTGGTAGCCCTCAAGAATGGCTGGACCTCAGCTGGCCCAGCCTGCTCTCCAGGCAGCCTGGGTTGGGGTCCAGCAGCTGTGCTCTCTGGCAGAGAGTATGTGGATGGCGGGTGCAGAGTGGTTCAAATTTTGAGCTGCTGCTGTGGCCCACCCCACAGGGACCTGGCTTGTCACCCCATGCCTGTGGCCACCATTCAGGCATAGGTTTTATGAAGAATCATCCAAGAAAAAAACTCAACCAACCTGGAAGTAGAGGAGGAGCTGGGAACAGAAGCCAAGCGTGTCTGAGTAGTGAGAGATGCTCCTGCCCATCCTGGCAGGATGGGGCAGACACATAATGGGGAAAAGAACAAAGTAACTGTCCTGAGCTGGGGGAGGATGCATGAAGGAGCAGAGGCTGGGAACAAAATCACCTCTGACAGCCTCTGGTATGAAATCTGCTGGATTATCAGGATCAAAGAGGGACACCAATTTAAGGAAGGTGAATTCCTCACTGCCTTATGGGGAATGAGGATCATTTTGCATTGACACTGTGGAGCAAGGCTGCCTGTCACCTGATAAGGGCTTGTGCAAAGGTCTTGAGAAAAACATCAGTGCGGAGTGGCTATAAATGAACATCTCTGAAAAAACGTTTTAAATAGATGCAGCTGATGGGCACATATAGAGCTTCTGTTCCACGTGAATGGCCAGAGATCTCCTGACCTTAAATGCAGCATTCCAGTAACAGTAGAGAAAATGGTTGAAAATATCTCTTTTCAGAAACTCTTTGTTGATAAAGGAAAATTAATCAGTTCAGACTATAAGCTCCTGTCAGGAGCCCCAGGAGAAGAGGAATCATGGAATCACAGACTGGTTTGGGTTGGAAGGGACCTTAAAGCTCATCTCATCCCACCCCCTGCCATGGGCAGGGACACCTCCCACTATCCCAGGTTGCTCCAACCTGGCCTTGGACACTTCCAGGGATGGAGCAGCCACAGCTTCTCTGGGCACCCTGTGCCAGGGCCTCCCCACCCTCACAGGGAAGAGTTTCTTTCCAAGATCTAATTTGAATCCACCCTCTTTCAATTTGAAGCCATTCCCCCTTGTCCTTGAATCTTGCTATTAGGGTCTCAGAGCTGTGGTCTTACAGGCCCTGCAAGCCCATCATCCTCCCCTCCAGTGTCAGCAGCACAGCCTTGATGTCAACACAGGACTGCTGAGGAAACAGAGTCCAGCACATAGGAAGACTTTGGGATCAGAGCCCGGAGAGGGAATGGCCAAACTTAACCAATGTAAGAGGCAGACAGCAAGACCCCTTGAGACACCATGCAAGAGCCTTGTTAGGGAGCAGCGGGTACTCTGGGGGACCTGAGGGATTAATTTGGAAGACAATATACACCTGCATATTCATCACAGCAAAGCAGTGATGAAGCTGGCACAGCATCTTGATCTGTAAAAGATTTAACATGTATTTTCTCAGGCCACAGTCCTGATTGAGATGCCAAACACACTGGCTGTGGACTGTCCGGTGTCACGTTGTCATCCCTGTCTTTTGTTGGAGCTGTTCTGCTTTGCACAACTGCTCTGCCCTTTAGGAGCAGCAGGGACTTGTATCCTTCCCTGGCACCTCAGATGAGTGCAGAGAGCAATCAAAGAAATGTTTAGTCTGACCTCCAAGAGAATCTGTCTGTCAACATAAAATAATGGGACTAATTAATGATAAACTTCCAAAGTGTGCAGAAAGAACTTTTCTGCTACATAAAAAGTTAGTTCAGAAAATGTCACTAGAAAATTCTGTTACATATCCTGTTGGCAACTTCACTGCAGTAACTGTGTCACTCAGAAAATTCCATGGTAATTCACTAGGCTGTCTTAACCTTGAAAAGTCTGATTTCTGAAGTGAGCAGATTTTTAGAAATTCCATACAGTAATTTCCATTTGTAGCACTGAAATCTTCCAAGAAGTGGGATTTGTGCATCTGTCACAAATGAGTGCCAGCCAAGGGAGATATCACCTCATTGCTGTCTTTTTTAGGATACAGTTGCTGCTAGTGCTAATATTATGCACCTAATGCCGATTTTCCTCCCCTCCCCCTTTTGCCACTTGCTCTCTTTTTTCTTTGTCTTACCCAGAGGCGTCTTATCCTGCCCACCCCACTCCCCTGCTCTGTAACAGGAGCTCCTCAGCTGCTTTGGTGGGTGACAGAAAGGGCATCCTGAATGTCACCTCCTTGGCCAGCTCTTCGCTGGTGTTTACTGGGAACATGAGGAGTCTGAGTGACAGCACAACTCTGATATTCAGTGAAGAGTTCTCCCCTCAAATAAAAGTTTACTGCTTTACCTGCCTCACCACTCCTCTGTTAGTTGGGCCATGCCACTCTTGAGTGTCCCTCACTGGCATTTTGGTGAAAGCCACTGACAAAGGTGTTGTCCTTGTGAGGCAGATTGTATAATCACCAGTTGTAAAACCCCTTTTGGAGATGAAACAGAATTTCAACTTCTATAATCTCTGAAAGGAAGACCAGAATTAGGGGATAGGATATTCACTACCAAAATAGTGGATAATTGCCTCCAAATATAAAAGTCAGTGCTCACTGGGTTTTCACTTTGCCCACAGAAAGCAAAGAGAGCGTCAGAAATTATCAGGATCAGTGAAAAGAGTATATAAATTCTATGTTATGGAATATCTACTGTGGGTATGAGGGTCTGGAGATGAGTCACCCAGCAAGGTGATTCAGCTGAAGAGTGCTCAGAAGAGCTTCTCACAGCCCTGAGCACCTCTCAGTTCCTGGTCAGACCTTCAGGGACCCTGATCACCTGAGCAGGGGCTGAAGTGACCTGTCCCCAGGCACAGGAGACACTGCCATCTGTGTAGGCACCTGAGCCTGCTCTCCAGGCTATTGACCCACAGCAGGAGGTTTCCTACTGGAGCAGAACTGAGCAGCTCTGAGCTCTCACCAGCCTCCCATGGTGTGCAAGGGGATCCCTGTTGAAGGGGATATTTGCTGTACCCTGTGAGCATTACAGGCTCCATGTCAGGGGACAAGTAGGTGACTGAGACCTGAGAAGGCCAAAGACTTCTTAGGCTTCATGAAGAGATAATAGGAATGTGCTTGTGCTTCTGTCTCTCATTACTGGCAGGGGCACAGAGAATACGTTCTTTTTTCAATACAGATTCCTGTATGTAAATTACTTGGGTTTTGGTCCAGTCACACAACATTTTGAGGTGGTTTGTGCTCTAGAAGGTCTCACCACCAGGGTGGAACATCATGCAGAGGGTGGGTGTCTGGAGGGATTGGGATGATGACAAATGTCTCGGGTGGGAGAATATGCCATGCACAGACTCACACAGATCACAGAAGGGTCTGGGTTGAAAAGGCCTCTAAAGCCTGTCTAGTCCAATGCCCCTGATATGAACAGGGACATCCTGTGATCTTATTTCCTTCAGTATTATGTTATGGTCAGAAATACCCCACAGAGGTGATGTTGTCTGCTGATCACTGTATCACACACATATTTTCTGCCAAATGGTACCTGGTGACTCAGAATGAAAAAACATTTGTACCAGATCCCTGTGACAGGCCTGGGGAAATGTTTATCAGCATACACGTGGCACTGTGAATGTGTCCAGCCTGTGGTAACAAGAGGACCCTCCTGTACTCTGCCTGTCCTGCTGCTCCTCACCTGGTGAAACTCCTTTTTGATGTGATGGGGTGCATTTTGCTGCTTCACAGCTCTCTGACTCTTACCTGCATGTCACACTGTTCTTCAAAGACTGAAAGCAACTAAAGCCTTCTGCTGCTGAGGACATTTCCATACAATGTACTTGAAAAGCAGTATTGTGGAATTGGTGTTCTAGAGGGATATGCTTTGGCAACTTGCATGGAATTAAATGTCTTTGATAATGCAGTGAAATCTAAGATTCATGGCCAGTTGTCCACTTGAGAAACATTGTTTTTCAGAAGACCAGGAAACCTCTGTTTTCTTAGCACAAGAAGTGAAGGTGCAGATGCCTTCACTGCTTAGCTTTGAGTAATTGTCTCCTTTGGATGGATAGAAGGAACCTCTACATTAAAGCCCCAGAGCTGCTGTTGTGAAGGACCATCTGGAGGTCTTTAGTTCATTCTCCCACTTCAAGCACATCTATTGCTGGTGTTGGTCCTGTCAGTCATGGCTTTGGTGAGCCAAGCTCTTCAGGCAGACACTTCACAACCTCTATGGGCAGCCTGTGCTATTTCTGCATTACCCAATAGTCAAGAATTTTCCTAATCTCTAAGTGAGTATTTTCCTAATGTCTAAGTGGAGACTTTCAAGCAACAATTTGTGGTCATTGCCCCTTGTTCCATTGTCTGGTGCTCATGAAAAAAGCTTGGCACATTGTCTTTGTAGCTGCCCCTCATGTACATTAGCCCTTTTTCCCTCAGACTAACCATGCCCTCAAACTCTCTTCGTAGCACAAATTTTCCAGATCTCACCTTGCCAGCCTTCTGGTGGACCCTCTCCCATTAGTTCACATCCATTTGGAACTGGGGAACCTAAAACTGGACAAACCATTTTGGATGAGGACTCAGCAGTGTCTAGCAGAAGGGATAACAGCATCCTACAATCCACCGATGACACTTCTGACACCACGTGGTATTTGGTACATCCCGGTTTTTGGGTAGATCATGGTGCTAATAACACCTATGTTGTGGGTTTGATTCCTGTACAGACCATTCACTTAAGGTTTGGACTTGATGATCCTTGTGGGTCCCTTCCAACTCAGAATATCCTGTGATTCTGTGACTCTGTTTGCACTCATATTCATATCCACCAGAATCCTTCCTCTTATATGGCCATCTGTCCTAGTCAGGGGAGCACAGAGTAGCTCCCAGAGTTAAAGATTTAGGATCAGCAGACTACAAGAAAAGATTCCTTTCCCTATTGCAAAATCTTCTGCCACACAGGCACATTTTTGTGTTTCCAGTTCATGAGCTTGACAACTCTGAACAGGCAGGAGAGAGAGGTTCCCACCAGCCAAGATATAGCAACTGCAGGCACATCCCCTTCCCCTCTCCAGCCTGGCTGTCTCCTACCTAAAAAGTGCCTTCTTCTTGTCTCTCAGCTGACCACCAGCATGGGGAGGAAAAAACACATCTGAAGGGCTGGCAGAAGGCGAGCAGCTGCCTGAGACTTGTCTCAAGAAGGATCTATTTTCAGCATGACTGAATCCTTGCTTCTCCAGGGGAATGTGTGCCTTGCTGACACTGCATTGATGTACAGAACAGTCTGTATCCAGAGATGGCTTTCAGCCTGCCTCTTCCCTTTTATCTGAGCTCTGGTTTGCTTCTGGTCCCAGTGAAGTCAAGCCCTGCAGAGATGGAAATAGGATTGCCAGAAAATTAATGGCTTCCAGGAAACACTGCATTCTTTTTCTGCATTGAGGCATTTGCATTTCTTCCAACAGATTCCTTCCTGGACAGATTTCTCCTTGCTGTGTCTGCATACAGGAAATACAGCAAAGTTTTCCCTGATATAACTTTTTGGGATCCACAGAGTTTAAGTACAGTGAAATCTGGATCATCCATTTTAGATTAGAGATTGCTTCTTCCTAAGAAACTACTGTACTGGCGTCATATAAATGATACCTGAGTGAGAGAGATGAGCTGTATAAATTAAACCAAATCCAAAGCAAGTGCTCAGTAGCTTGGACAGCTTTCTAGGGATGCTTTTAAAAGCTGACCAAATACTTCACTTTTCTTTTTGTGAGCTTTATGTCCTGCACTACAACACTGAATGCTGGATTATTTGCCCAAGCTCTTTTTGCACTTTCTCCTGGCTTCTCTTCCAGCCTCTGCAAACTTAGTCAGGTGTCTTTCCCCTCTAAACATTCAGAGAGTTCATATACTACTTGTGTTCACAACACATGCTCTTACAACTGCCATTGCTTTAGTTCTAATTTCCTTCAAAAAGATATTTTAAAACATCAACTGAAAACACTGAATGAGAAGTTCTTCTTTTCTTTTATTTGGTTAATGCAAAAGAGGAAAAAAAGGAAATGGATCTCAATTTAGAGCTTTCAAGTGAAAATAGTCAATGTTTTAGTGTTTTATCTTCTTCTTATAAGTGTCTGAAAGTGTTTGTCTAATGCTGGTTCTTCCGGAGGAGTTGCTGGAATAACCTTGCTATTCGGTTTGAATGGCACTGGACTATTTAACACTGAATTTTGACACTGTTCAGTCAAGCCCTGTCACCTCAGCTGGTCTGTGGCACCAGGATTGTTTTTGCATTGCAATACAACTGACAGGGGAAAAGACACACTCACTGTCATCTGTAAATTCTGCCTGGGGGGAAGGTAGTGCTAGTTAATGTAAAAAAGTGCTAGTTAATGTATAGAAGTGCTAGTTAAGGTATAGAAGTTTTACCTGAACTTAGGATTTAAATAATTCTTAACATTTGGCCAAATCTCCATATATACAATTCTGGTGAATTTTGCTAGATTTCAGTAATCCTTCAATCCCCAATACCAAGCACCTTTCAGGGATTTCACTCCAAGACACCAAGCAAAGTCAACATTCCCATAACCACATTATGTTAGCGCTGGGATTTATACTGGTATTGATGTAGTCTTATAGAGATGATAATGTAGACATAGGTCAGTACTTCTGATGGGCACAGAAATTCCAATCAGGGATCCACAGTAACAATAGTCTGTGAATTTCAGCCAGCATATATATATATATATCTATATGGATATCTATGGATATCTATGGATATTAACACTGCGGATTTGCATATACCCACAGAAACCCTTGGCCAAAGCAGGACCTCCTCCAACACTTGATGCAGAGTTAGGTGGGACAGTATATCCTGCAGCCCCTCTACATCCTGGGCAATCAGGCATCATTCAAGAGCTTCTTTGTAGGATGTGACTGTCTTCAGTTTTCCGAGTTCCCTTGTGTGAATCCTCTCCCATTCCTCAGAACACAAAGCTGCTTTCCCTCCTGAGGAAGGACCTGCTGTCAGAGCTCAAGGGTTGCAGTTTCAGACCAGGGAGTATAGATAGGCAGAGAGTTTCTTCCCTCTTGACTGGGGACAGTGAACCTGCTCCTTCCCATTTCAGTGGAATAGCTTTATAGCTGCCATTTCTTTGTGCCAAGGAATGTGCTGATTCTTTCTGGTGGTAGGAAAGCTGCCAGATTCATACTTTCAAGATAATGGTGCTAGTTCCACAATTCTCCTACTGAACAGGGTCACAAGTTCCTTCCCTTCAGCCCTCAGGTTGCCTATTTCCACACAGCTGTTGCAGCATAGTATTGAAAACTGCTTCAGTCAGAGTGGGCCAGAACCTGCTGGCTGGTAGAACTACCATCCAGATTCTTCTCCAGGGATCAGAGACTAGTTTCATGAACTAGATGGTCCAGTATTTGAGACAGTGAAGGCCAAGCCTCTGAAGTAAATGGGCAGTGGTTTGGTCTCTAAACTAGCACATATATTCTTGTCTCTGTGGACATTCTAATTGAACCTACAGGTATCTCATCCTGTTTGTGTGCAAAGCATGGAGTTTAATGGGGAAATGTAGAGGCACTTATGGACTGCAGTTGCTTTGCTTTAATGTCACAGAGTCTTTAGCTGGAAACCCACACATGATTCAGTTACCTCAGTTAGCAATACAGATAAACATGGCAGTAAGATTTGAGTCTTGGTGATCCTACAGTTCCTGAGGCCCATTTAATATTAAGTCTTTTCTTTGTTAAGGACAGTGTGCAGCTGAGGACTGGTAAGGACTGAGGTCAGTCTGGGCTCCAATAATGCAAAGCAAGTGCAAAGCCCTGAACCTGGAGAGGAATGGTGTCAGGTGTCAGTATATGCTGAGTGCTGACCACCTGGAAAGCAGTTTTGCATAAAAGGACTTGAGGGTCCTGGGGGACACAAAGTTGAACATGAACCATGTTCATGTCCTTTCTGTGAAGAAGGTGGTGTCCTGGCTGCATCAGAAGGAATGTTGCCAGCAGATAGAGAGAGGTGATCCTTGCCCTTGATTCAGCACTGAAGCCATACCTGGAGTGCTGTGCCCAGTGCTGGGCTCCCCAGTATAAGAGAAACATAAAGCTGTTGGAGAGGGTGCAGCCAGTAAGATAAATGAATGAATGATTGGAGCATCTGTCTCCTAAGGAAAGGCTGAGAGAGCTGAGACTGTTAGCCTGGAGAAGAGAAGACTTGGGTGAACCTCTTCCATGGATATAAGTACCTGAGGAAGGGGTGCACAGAGGATAGAACTAGGCTCTTTTCAGTCGTGCCCAGTGACATAACAAGAAATAATGGGCACAATCTGACACACAGGAGGTTCCCTGTGAAAAACTGGAAACACTTTTTTCCTGTGAGGGTGACTGAGCACTGGCACAAGTTTCCCAGAGCTATCCCCCATATATTCAAAGCCACCTGGATTAAAGCATCTCCTTCATTGCTATATCCTGCTTCACAATTCTTGTCTGAGATTTGGACCATTTTCAAAAAAACCATTTGTTTCTACCACTGGCCTATGGGAACTTACTGGCACTCAATTCAATCTCCAAGGCACTGCTAAGTGATTGTCAAACCTTGGAGACACCTCAGCTCACTGGTGGCTTCCCTTTCAAAGCAGACCTTCCCTTGGCCTGCCCAGTGCTGCCTGGCCATGTGCTGCACTCCTGCCTGTGACAAGGCTGGGTCCACATCCTGCACAGCACCACAGCAAAAACCCAGAAGAGCACTCTGAGTATATTAGGTTTGTCACTGGCCACTGGGAAGGCAAAGGTCCCAAAATCAGGTGATCTAGGCTAGCACTCTCTGCTAGAATCTCCACAAAGAATAATAGAGTCACAGAATCTTTTATGTTGGAAAAGACTTCTAAGATCATTAAGTCCAACCTGTGACCAACCTGTGACCTTGTCAACCAGACCAGAGTGCCACATCCAGTCATTCCTTGGATACCTCCAAGGATGGTGACTCCACCATGGCAACCCCTTCCAATGCCTGACCAACCTTTCTGTGAAGCAATTTTTCCTGATGTCCAACTTGAACTTCCCCTGCCACTGCTTGAGGCTGTTTCCTCGTGTCCTGTTCCTTATTCCTCTTGTCCTGTCACTGGGAGCAGAGCCTGACCCCCACGTGGTTCTGCCCTCCTGTCAGAGAGTTGGAGAGAGTGAGAAGGTCACCCAGGAGTCTCCTTTTCTCCAGGCTGAGCCCCCTCAGCTCCCTCAGCTGTTCCTAGTGCTCCAGCCCCTTCCCCAGCTCCATTCCCTTCCCTGGACAGGCTCCAGCCCCTCAATGCCTTTCTTGTAATGAGAGGTCCAGAGCTGGACAAAGGACTTGAGGTGTGGCCTCAGCAGTGCCTTTCACAATCACTTCCCTGGTCCTGCTGGCCACACTATTTTTGATACAGGCCACAAGACATTCGCCTTCTTACCTACCTGGCACACACTGTCTCATGTTCAGCTGCTGTTGACCAGCACCTCCAGGTCCTTTCTTGCTGGGCTTTCCAGCCACTCTTCCCCCAGTCTGTAGCTGCAAGGGGTTATTGTTGCCAAAGTGCAAGGCCTGGCACTTGGCTTTATTGAACCTCATACAATTGGCCTTGGCCCATTGATCCAGCCTGTCCAGATCCTTCTGCAGAGCCTTCCTGCTCTGCAGCAGATCAATACTCTAACCCAACTTGGTGTCATCTGTGAAGTTGCTGAGGGTGCTCTCAATCCCCTTGTCAAGATGTTAAACAGGAATGGGCCCAATACTGAGTCCTGGGGAACCCTACTGGTGCCTGCTCCCAGCTGGATGTAACTCCATTCCCCACCACTTTCTGGGCCTGGCCCTCAGCCAGTTTTTAACCCAGGGAAGATGCCCCTGTCCAAGCTGTGGGCTGCCAGATTCTCCAGGTGAATGCTGTGAGTTACAGTAATGAAGGCTTTACTGAAGTCCAGATAGACATATCCACAGCCTTTCCCTCTCCCACCAGGTGGATCGCCTGGAGAGAAGGAGAAGGAGATCACGTAGATCACGTAGAAGGAGATCAGGTTGGTCAGGCAGGATCTGCCTTTCCTAAACCTGTTCTAGCTAGTCCTGGTCCCATAGTTGTCCTGTACATGCTGTGTGATGGCACTCAGGTTGATCTGATCTATAACCCTCCCTGTCACCCAGGTCAGGCTGACAGGCCTGGAGTTCCCTGAATCCTCCTTCCAACCCTTCTTGTGAATGAACATCACATTGGCACCTCCAGTCATCTGGGACCTCTCTGGTGAGCCAGGGCTGATGATAAATGATGGAGAGTGACTGGGTGAGCTCTTTCACCAGCTCCCTCAGTGCCCTCGGGTGAATCCTATCTGGCCTTGTAGACTCGTGCGTGTCTCAGTGGCTCAGCAGGTCAGTAATTCCTCCTGGATTGCAGAGTCCATTCTGCTCCTTGTCCCTGTCTAACAGCTCAGGGACTAGCTGCCCTGAGGAAAACAGCTCTTTCTGTTGACAGCTGAGGCAAAGAAGGCCTTAAATACCTCAGCCTAAATCTGGCAGGATTTAAAACAGCTCACGACTGTGCTCTATTCCTAAAACTAGACCAGTCTCTCTCCAGCACTATTAGTAAACCTCCTTTCCCCCTCTCCATCAACATTGTACAGGCATGTCTGCTATCCCCATTGCTCTGGTAAAGGCACCACTGTGGTGTTTTGGACTGTAAAATATCTAAGTGTGCAAGACATTTGTGATGAAATGGAGGTGATGGACTAAAAATATATTGGGTAGAGCTTCACTGGGACTGCATGCTGAGATGATGGGTTTGTGCATGTGTCCAATTATTTGTACAGGTATGATTGAATAGAGGATTTTTGTATCAGTTTTAAGTAGGGGAAAAAACTGTGGAAGGCATTCCAAAGCAGGGTTATCCTTTCTAGGGTTACTGGCATGGGAACATCTGGATAAACTAAGAAGTTGCCAGTAAAAGCAGGGGACATCTCTTGCTCACTGGTGCTAACCTGCAGGTATAACCCCTTATAAGGTTCACAATAACATTTCTTGAAGAATCACCCCCTTATTTGCAATCTGAAGTGTATGCAAAAAGGACACATGTACGTGCCTCTCTGCGTGTGTGTGTGCACTCTTCCTCATAGTCGCAAAGCTGCCTCACATCTCTGTCAGAGGCATCAGCTTAAAAGCCCAGGTATAACTCGGCCTCTCCCTGCTGCAGTGTTTGGCTGACCATTCTGCTGTGCCTGTCACCCTCCTGAGGTCTTTTGCATCAGTACTTCTGCTTTCAGGATTTTAGCAACAAAACCACCAAAAGCCTTTAATAAAGCTAATTTATCTTTTAACATCCTGTTTTCTCTATTGTACAGCTGGGATAGCTGGGACAGACATACCAAGCAATCCATCCTGGGTTGTGTAGTGAGTCGATGGGAAAGCCAGCAATAGAATCCATAAGTCCTGAATCCAAGTTCTCTAAGTGCTTTGACTAGTCCAAATTCCCTCCTTAACACCCTTGTGAGATTGTTTATAGGAGATGTATTCATATAGCCAGTAAGACATCAAAATTTTCTAATTATATCTAGTCATGTCAAATGACAATTATGCCCTTAGTTCAGTTTGCCAGACAATGCTTTACCAAAGAAGGTTTGCCAAAAATGCTTTGACCGAAGAAAGAGGAGGCATCTGCAGCATCTGCAGCCGAGATCGTATAAAACGTCCCCGCGACACGTCTGCCCTGGCTCCAGGGAAAGCTCCAAGGTAAGTGTGGGGGGTCTGCAGGCTGGCAGGAAGGGATGTTGCCCTTGTGTGCCACAACATTCCAGTGCTCATGGCCAGGAGGGGACTCCATTATAAACCTGCTCTCAAGGCACCTGAATGTTTTCACTCTGGATTTCTGTGCAGCAGCAATTAGGGAACTGCCATTTCTGTTTTACAGCACTGACCAGCTGCCAGCCTGCAAGCCACCCATTTGGTGTCACAGGAGGTAAGAACCTGATTTACTGATTCTTAGAGGGCAGAGACAAATCCTTTTGGGTGTGGTTTCTGGAAGCTCATTGGTTCACCCTGTGTGCAAAACTGGTGGGACTGCAGTAGAAAGTGGAGGGTGTCCAAGGCTGTGTTTGGAATCTCTTACCACTGATAACAGAAGAGAAAATGCCCATGGGGACCTTCCTCACTTCTGCTAAATTGGCCTTACAGAAATCAAGGTGTGCTGATTTCCCACCTTTGCTATGGCAGCAGGAGGATGTGAACAGATAAGCACAGCAGGAAAAAGTGCAAAATCTGACATTCTACATAAGAATATATTAATTAATATCATCTGAGCATACAGACCAAATCTTACAGAATGAATGTAAATAATCAGTGCCATATTGTTTCTCCTCAGAGTCATCTGCTGACTCAGTAAAGTGCAGCCATGGCCTCTGGAGATGCTGAGATGGCTGTTTTTGGGGAGGCGGCTCCTTACCTCCGAAAATCAGAAAAGGAGAGAATTGCAGCCCAGAATAAGCCTTTTGACGCCAAGTCATCTGTCTTTGTGGCTCATCCTAAAGAATCCTTTGTGAAAGGGACAATCCAGAGCAGAGAATCAGGGAAAGTCACTGTCAAGACTGAAGGGGGAGAGGTGAGTGAAAAACAAGGCTGGAAGACATAATTTTTTTCCCACTCTGGGTTCTAAGCTGACATCCATGCATATCCCTCTTTCTCTGACAGACCCTGACTGTGAAGGAAGACCAAGTCTTCTCCATGAACCCCCCCAAGTACGACAAAATTGAGGACATGGCCATGATGACCCACCTCCACGAACCCGCTGTGCTGTACAACCTCAAAGAGCGTTACGCAGCCTGGATGATCTACGTAAGTGGCAGCAGCAGCAGCTTCCTTTGGGCAGCTGGAGGAACTGCTCTGCCAGGCTCAGGGGAAGCCAGCGTGCTGTCTCCCTTCCTCACAGACCTACTCGGGGCTCTTCTGCGTCACTGTCAACCCCTACAAGTGGCTGCCCGTGTACAACCCGGAGGTGGTGTTGGCCTACCGAGGCAAGAAGCGCCAGGAGGCCCCTCCACACATCTTCTCCATCTCTGACAACGCCTATCAGTTCATGCTGACTGGTGAGTGCTTGACCTCCCTCACAGCACTCTAACCAAAAAGCCCTGCTGATCTCACTGAAGCATGTGACAAGCCAGCTAAAACCACCCAGAGCTGCATAACTGTGAGCTTGATTGAGTTAGATAGCAAATAATTTCACATGAAAGTGACCCAGAAGTGTGCAAGTGGTCACAGCATTAAGCCTGACAGAGTTCAAGAAGCATTTGAATGATACTCTCAGGCACATGGTGTGACTCTTGAAGATGGTCCTGTGCAGGACCAAGAGTTGGACTCAATGATCCTTGTGGGTCTGTTCCAGTTCAGCATGTTCTATGATTCTGTGATCATAGTTCATTACTTGCACTTGATCAGAGAAAACTCTATACTTTCCCACTGCAGAAGTAGTACTTGACTCAGTTTTCTACATTTTTTCACTGATAAGAAAGAAGTTATTATTCCGTATAATCCAGTATTTTGAACACAGCTAGGCAGTTTTGTTTACATTTTCTGATGAGAAATATGCAAAGTGCAAGTTGATAAATAGCTTGTCTCAGATCCAGGTGCCTCTGTCTGTTCAATATATCCATACTGTTAAGACCCAGAAGGGAATTGGCAGTCTTGGATTTTCTGAAGAACCCCAACTTCCATTTACAGTTTTACTCCAGCTTAGTGTTACCCAGCTCAGTTTCTAACTCAGCTCTCATTGTGCCTCTTTCCCAGATCGGGAAAACCAGTCGATCCTGATCACGTACGTACACCCCCTGCTCGGGTCCCTGCGGGGCTGCCCAGGGCCAGGGCACCTCCTGCCTGACCACACACTCTCTGCTTCTCTCCTTGCTTTGACAGCGGAGAATCCGGGGCCGGGAAGACTGTGAACACAAAGCGTGTCATCCAGTACTTTGCAACAATTGCAGCCAGTGGGGAAAAGAAAAAGGAAGAGCAGTCTGGCAAAATGCAGGTGAGTGAGGAAGAACACACGCAACACTTGGCCTGTCATTGCCCTGTCAACTAACCACAATCCCTGAATAATTTTCCCCTTGCAGGGAACGCTTGAGGATCAAATCATCAGCGCCAACCCACTGCTGGAGGCCTTTGGAAATGCCAAGACCGTGAGGAACGACAACTCCTCACGCTTTGTGAGTTCTTGCTTTGGACAAAATCTCTCCTTCTCATGGAAAGACAAGGGATCCCTGAGCAGTTCTCCACATAAAGGAGATGTCAGAGGAACCCACCCAAGCTGAAAAGCTGCTGCTTCTCCTTGACAGGGCAAATTCATCAGAATCCACTTTGGTGCCACAGGCAAACTGGCTTCTGCTGACATTGAAACTTGTAAGAGACTCTCCTGGACTGGTCCCATCCCTTCCCAAATCCAATCCCAACCTCAGATCCCCACCTCCATGTGCATTGCTGTGCCTAACTCTTTCTACCTTCCCGGGCAGATCTGCTGGAGAAGTCCAGAGTCACTTTCCAGCTCAAGGCAGAAAGAAGCTACCACATCTTTTATCAGATCATGTCCAACAAGAAGCCGGAGCTCATTGGTAGGAGACATCACTGAGGTTTTTCGTGGAAGAACTCTTGACAACATTTAACTACATTACAAAAAGAATTAAATTTAACCTTCATACACACTTTTTTTCAGAAATGCTCCTTATCACCACCAACCCATATGACTTTCCCTTTGTGAGTCAAGGTGAAATAAGTGTTCCCAGCATTGATGACAAGGAGGAGTTGATGGCAACAGATGTGAGTAACGTACAAAAGAGGTCAACAGGCACAGGTCATAAATCACATACCATACAAATATTTCACTTTGCTGGTTGTATTACCAGAGTGCCATTGACATCCTGGGCTTCACTGCTGATGAGAGAACAGCCATCTACAAGCTGACAGGGGCTGTCATGCACTACGGGAACTTGAAGTTCAAGCAGAAACCAAGAGAAGAGCAAGCAGAGCCTGAAGGCACAGAAGGTACTATTAAACTCAATAAGTAACCCTCTGTAAGCCACTACGGACATGGAAGACAGCAGAAGTTGTTAATTTTTGGACTTAAGTATCCCAAGGAAAACAGCCAGGAAAAATATCTGTCCCTTGTCCTCAGTACATGAAGTTCCATGATTTCAGGATTTATTTATCTTATGCTATGAACAACCAGTAGTATAAACTGGTCTTTATACACTTCCAGAAAGTCAGGAATGATGGACGTTCCTTTAGTCATACCTTTATTTGAATATGGCTTGCAATTGTGAAACAGCCCAGCGATTCAGTTCAAACATGAAAGGGGACTATGTCTCCATTCACCTTCATCCATCAGAGAAGGCAGATGTGAGAGATGTGTTTGATTCCTTTCCTTTGTGGCCACAGGACCTACAACTTCTATCTTAAGTTCTGTGAGCAACACCTCTTCATGTTAAAGGACAAGGGAGGAGGTGGGGAGCACCACAGGTAACAGGATGATGCCTAATTAGTTTTACTGAACATCAGAAACAAAGGCTCAGAAAGAGTTGTAGGCTGTGGATCTGAAAGAGAACAGTTATTGTCTCTGTGTTCCACCCTAAATATTGTGTGGTTTTGATCACCTGAATGTAGATCAGCATCTGTTTTTTGTCATTGTAGCTCCTGACTGGCACGTGCATTACATGAATACAGACTAACAAATTTAATTTTTCTGTTTAGTTGTCAGGAGATTTTTTAAAACTTCATTACTTTCTCCATGGTCCAGCGAAGATTTCCAAACATATGTTGTTTTAGAAAAGCTCAAGATGCATAATGATGAGTGTGATGTTTCAAGATTCCCCCTATGGGAGTCTATCAAAAGCTTTCAAAGAACAGAAATATGAACCAAGCAGCCTTTAGGAAATGTTTGGGATGCTCCAATCATCAAAGTCGATTGGACACTAAATTCTTCCTCTTCATCTGGCTCCTCAGTTGCTGACAAGGCTGCCTACCTGATGGGCCTGAACTCAGCTGACATGCTCAAGGCCCTCTGCTACCCCCGAGTCAAGGTGGGGAATGAATATGTGACCAAGGGTCAAACGGCACAGCAGGTAAGAGACATATAGTAAACCTCTAATCATGTTTAATATCCTTCTGATTCTCCTTTGCCTTGTATGGTAACTCCAGGCATTTATTTTTCCCTGCAGGTACACAATGCTGTAGGTGCCCTGGCAAAGGCTGTCTATGAGAAGATGTTCCTGTGGATGGTTGTTCGCATCAACCAACAGCTGGATACGAAGCAGCCCAGGCAGTACTTCATTGGTGTCCTGGACATTGCTGGCTTTGAGATCTTTGATGTGAGTAAGATTTGGTAAGAGTTATTTGGAAGTGACAGCTGAATGTTATGGTTAGTCTGAGACACATTTTTGAAGAAGACATAGTATCATCTTTTGTTGTGAATTAAGAAATGACTTTTCGAAGTCATTTGTCCTATTTCAAGATGTGCAAACTCAAGTACAGAATGGTCTAGTCAGAAAAATTCCTGGTTATATGATCAGGGGACAAGACAGTATAAAAATATGTACATCATGATAGTCCTAAGCTAGAGTTTCTTTTTCCTGTAACTTGGTCTCAATATGGGAAATATGTTTTATCTTCACAACTTTGTTAATGAAAAATAATTTCTTGTGGACAATTAATTTGATGCCTTTCTATTTTCATTATATAGTCACAAAGCAAACTAAAGATATGCACAGGATTGACAATGAAGCCAAGATAACACTGCATTCCCTAGTTTTAAATGATGAGGTTTTGCAATTATTGTTGCATCTTCAAATATGTGTCTTTCTTACTTTATATGCAGTTTAACAGTTTTGAGCAGCTATGCATCAACTTCACCAATGAGAAGCTGCAACAGTTCTTCAACCACCACATGTTCGTGCTGGAGCAGGAGGAGTACAAGAAGGAGGGAATTGAATGGACTTTCATTGACTTTGGGATGGACCTGGCTGCCTGCATTGAGCTCATTGAGAAGGTATCCTTCCTGTTCAAATGAGTTACATGCATGGAAACTCTAGAACTGCTTGGTCTTGTTCAAAAGGATCTTCTGCATTCATGTCTGAGTATTCAGGTTATCTTACTCAACATACCTTTCTCTGCAGTTTACTTTTTGTCTCAAGTGAGACATGAAGGACATTGTGACAGACTTGTGGCAGCAAGTCTGTAGTGATTTCTCGTGAGGTGCAGAAGGTCTGTGTAACTCTCGATAAGAGTGTTCTTCCAGGCCAGCTAGAGTCAATTTCCAGGTCAGTGTGTCCTCACCTTTCAGCTCTGACACATGTGCTTGTACAGCAGAATGGCTGCAGCTTTGTGACATGAACACAGAGGATGGACACACAGTCACACTGGCACTGGCAGTGTAAGGCACTTGTACTGTATGTGAGAGGACAAGTTCAGAGGCTGACAGGATGATGAGTAGTTAGAATCACAGAATCATCTCTGGACATCAGTTAATCCATCAGTTAACCCACTTGTTCGAGGCAGGGTCAGTTAGAGCAGGTTACTCAGGACCATGTCCAGTTGGGTTTTTAATATCTCCAGGGGCTCAGACTCCACAGATACTTAGGGAACTTGTTCTAACTTTCAATCAGCTTCACAGTAAAGAAGCTTTTTTCTTCTGCTTAAATGGAATTCAGTATATTTCAATTCATGCCTCTTTCTTCTTGTCCTATCACTGCATGCCACTGAGCTCTCTCTTCGTTATTCCCTCCCATCAGGTATTTTTATACATTGATAAGATCTCCCAGAGCCTTCTCATTTCCATGCAGAACAGTCCTATCTCTCTCAGCTTATTTTTGTTATGTCAGATATTCCAGTCATGTATTTCAGTCTGTGTTCCATTACTGTGACTACATGAAGGTCATTGTTGCCCTGAGAACCTAAATTACAATCTGTCTCCCTTGTGATTTCCCCCAGCCCATGGGCATCTTCTCCATCCTGGAAGAGGAGTGCATGTTCCCCAAGGCAACTGACACCTCTTTCAAGAACAAGCTCTATGACCAGCACCTGGGCAAGTCCGGCAATTTCCAGAAGCCCAAACCTACCAAAGGCAAGGCTGAGGCCCACTTCTCCCTGGTGCACTACGCTGGGACAGTGGACTACAACATCACTGGGTGGCTGGAGAAGAACAAGGATCCTCTGAATGAAACTGTCATTGGGCTGTACCAGAAATCATCTGTGAAGACCCTGGCCTTACTCTTTGCCAACTATGGTGGAGCAGATGCAGGTTAGTTCTGTATATCCCTATATTCAAGGTACAGCTTGCAAAAACGAATCATAAAAGGCAAAAACAAAAATCTAAACTCTGTTTTATTTCTTTTCAATTTAGCCGAGGCTAGTGGGGCAGGCAAGAAGGGTGCCAAGAAGAAGGGTTCTTCTTTCCAGACTGTCTCAGCTCTTTTCCGGGTACAGTAGAGAGTTCACTATTTCTTTCTAAGATGAGGAGTAAACCCACCAATTACTATGACCAGGATTTTTTTTTGTTTAGTTCTGTTAAAAGATCCTGAAGATCTTGGGCCACAGTTTACTAAGAATAAATGCAGTGTAATCTACTCATACTCCATTCCACTCAATTCCAGTTTTCTATTTGTTCATTAGTCCTGGGATGATGTTTCTAGAGTGTCATATAGAAGATGTCTAAAATATGTTTAAAATAGAGCAGATTTCCTCCAGATGCACGTCTGTGACTTCAGAGCCTGTTATTGCCCTTTTACAATATTCTGCCCACTGTTGACCTGTTTGCTCCATTTATATCTCTAGTTTTTCACCCCAACTCAAAGATCAATTTCTTATTTGAAGCACCATCACTCTTTGGGTTATGGATTTTTAAGATGTCAGATACTTGGCAGTCCTTTGTCATAACCAAGTCTTGATGCCTGACTGCTCCATACACTTCTGACAGGTGAAATACCTACTGTGTCCTGAAGTATTACCCTTTTCATCCTTCATGTAGGCCTTCCTTCTTGATATAGCTGAATTTCTTCTACAGGTCTGCTGTCAGATAATTCTTCATCACCTGACAGCCTCTACCCATTGCTCTGAAACAGGACATGGGCATGTGTGTATGTGGCCAAGGAAAATAATCAGTTGGAAGGGATGAACGAGGACCATCCAGTCCAACTCCTGTGAATTGATGGTTTGCGAACTCAAAATCTTTAAAGCTTGCAAGCCATAAAATTAAAAAAAATTATTGTCCCGCAGGGAAACAGAAAGGATTTTCACCCATCCCATTCCCTGTCACCCCCCTGTGAATAGTGAAACATGCTTAAATGCACCTAGATTATACATATGTATAACTACTCTATGAATAGACATACACATTACATCATCCTTAACACTATTACATCATTGACTAATTAGCATCATCAACACCCATCTCTGTCCAGATCCCTGCCCCTCTTGGGGTCTTCAGTGGTCTTTTGGGGGTCTTTTCAGGACCTTATCATCACCCTCGACCTAGAGAACATTCTGTTATAAACACAGCTAACCACAAACTTGTTTGATTTTATGAGACACCAAAAAGTCTGGAGTGTCCTCCTGCTATCTCTCTCCCTGTCTCACTGTCCCTTGCTTTTCATTCCAACCTTATCACTACCTAGGCAAGAGGAGAGAAGAAAAGAGGAAAAAAACTACATGAAGCTCTAATTTAGCTTAAAACCTATATTAAAAATTAAAACTCAAACATATACTTCCAAATCACCTGGCCCTGCCCAGGACACCTCAACAATCCCACCCTGTGCCTGAGAGTGTTGTCCAACCACCCTTTGATCTCTGTCAGCCTTGAGACCATGACCCTGGGGAGCTTGTGGCAGTGCCCGACCACCCTCTGGGAGAATAATCATAGCTATACTGCCTATATCATTCAAAAATAATGCAAGAAGCCTATGTCTAAAGGTCATAAGACTTTAGAAGGTAATGTTGTGGGAGAAACACTGTTTGGTGCATTTGGGTTGCATTTCTATTATGTTTTTAAACTTTCTTCCATTATCCCTCTTTGTTTAGACTTAGTGTTTATGAACTTTAATGTTGTCTGCTTTGAGATGTCCTCCAAAGGCACCTGCTTCCCTTTACTAAGTATAGGCAATAATGTTTTATAAGTAAGTATACAAATATTAATGACAAAACAAGGCTGGGATTCATCTCACTTTACAAGACAGATGTATAATCTAGACATATAAAACTCAGCTTGTTGGGTTTGTTCATTTTGCTTATAGTAGGCTAAAAATGAAGGTTCTGTGTAGTGTGCTTCATATGATCCAGCTTAAATGCTTACTTCAGAATGCTTCACACTCATTGCCTCACAAGGGGTACTCCTTACCTCTCTGAGTACATTATGGAAGACAGATATAATTTCTGATGAAGACATTCCACTAGAGGCAGTGAAATATTGTATAAGAGTACAATATTTCCTACAGATTACCCAGAAAATCTTTATACATGAAGTTAATAACAGTAAAGATTTGTGGAAAGTCAGGGCTCTGCTCCTTTTTGTATCTCATTTCAGAGGATTTGATGCTTACAGCAGAAATTACATTTACTAATAGCAACTTATCTTAATGACTCTTTCAGGAGAATTTAAACAAGCTGATGACCAACCTAAGGAGCACCCACCCCCATTTTGTACGGTGCATCATCCCTAATGAAACAAAAACACCTGGTAAGAGACTTACATATACATTGAAGGTTCTCATTAGGGTGCAGTTCCTCCTCGCTGTATCTCAGAATATGGGCTGTATTTCTGCTCTGCATTGCTCAGGTGCCATGGAACATGAACTAGTGCTGCACCAGTTGCGCTGTAACGGTGTGTTGGAAGGGATCAGGATTTGCAGGAAAGGATTTCCCAACAGAGTCCTGTATGCAGATTTTAAACAGAGGTCAGACTTCATCTACCCTTACTGGAACATTTTGAGTAGCTTGTGAAATTTAATTTTCCCCTCCTGTGCCTCAAGCCTTCGCTAAACGTTCAGTTGAACAAGTGCTGTTACATTCTCTACAGTTCTTAGAGTCCTTCTTGCCATGTACCAGCTAGTTGGTCGCAACAACAGACCTCTTCATTTCACAAAATTATAGTCACTTAGGGTGGAAAATACCCTTAAGATCACTGAGTCTGAAGCAAGTCCTTCCATTTTCTTCCTCAGATACAAAGTATTAAATGCCAGTGCTATCCCAGAGGGACAGTTCATTGACAGCAAGAAGGCTTGTGAGAAACTTCTTGGATCAATTGATATAGACCATACTCAATACAAATTTGGTCACACTAAGGTACAAGATTGTTTGCTTCAAGTACTACGTGTTTTTGTTTTGCATGGCTTGAGACTGATTCTCAGATTCTCCAAAGAATATGTGAAATGATCCCGTAGTTTATGTAAAAGAAATCAACCAAATACTTGTTTACTCAACATTTGAATAAACTGAAATTCATTGCCATAGGATGAATTAATTAAGGGTTAATTAAGGGTTCCTAATTCAAGACAAAGCTGCATAATAAATCAAGGGTTAATAAAATTAAAAGCAAAATTTCTGTCTATTATAGTTCCTCAACAGCAGGTAACCACAAACTTTAGAGTTACAAAAGAGTGTCCGGCATTGCATACTTTCTTTGTGGTTTTTGCTCCTTCTCTTAACTTCCCACAGTGTCTGTTATGGGAGGCATGACAGGTTACACTGAACAAGCACATACACTGCACCTGTTTCCATGTTCTTGCCTAAGGTGTTCTTCAAAGCTGGGCTTGTTGGCCTCCTGGAGGAGATGAGGGATGAGAAACTGGCACAGCTCATCACCCGCACCCAGGCCAGGTGCAGAGGTTACCTGATGAGAGTGGAATACCAGAGAATGGTGGAGAGGAGGTAGGCTTTTCTTCAAATTAGGTTTGTTGTACTTGACTTATTGTGTCATTATGGTATAAATATTGAATATTAATTTAACTTACCTTTCAGAGAGTCCATCTTCTGCATCCAGTACAACATTCGTGCATTCATGAACGTCAAGCACTGGCCCTGGATGAAGCTGTTGTTCAACATCAAGCCCTTGCTAATGAGTACAGAGTCTGAGAAGGAGATGGCCAATATGAAACAAGAGTTTGAGAAAACCAAGGAAGAGCTTGCAAAGTCTGAGGCAAAGCGGAAGGAGCTAGAGGAGAAAATGGTGAAACTGATGCAGGAGAAAAATGACCTGCAGCTCCAAGTGCAGGCAGTGAGTAACAGCAGTGTGCTTTATCCTAACTCTACTGTGACTGTCGGCTTGATATTTACAACTACATTTTAAAAAGACAAATAGAAACTACGATTTAGTTCAGTTAAATTGTAATTGTTTAAATGGTACTCTTACAATTATCTTCGATAAGCACTGTCAGGAATCTGTAGTCAAGATATCAACTGGATGAGACTTTTCTATGGTGTATGCTGAGCTCTCTAGCATTTCACAGTATCAGAGGCTCATCATAGTTGGAAGAGACCTTCAAGATCATCCTGTCCAACCATCAACCCAGCACCACATAATCGCCCCTAAACCATGTCCCCAAGTGCCACATCCAGAGTCTCCTTGAACATTGACAGAGATGGTGACTACATCACCTTTCAGGGAAATTTATTCTGATGCCCAGTCACTGATTCAGTGAAATCTGAACCTCACCTGGCACAACTTTAGGGGATTTTTGTCTCCTCATTTTGCTTGAGACATGGCAGAAGAGACTGAGCTCTGTCTCACTACACTCTCTGTTCAGGCATTTGTAGAGAGCAATGAAGTTCCCCCTGAGCCTTCTCCAGACTAAAAAACCCCAGTTTCCTTAGCCACTCCTCACAGGACTTGTTCTCTAGACCCTCCACTGGCTTGGTTGCTCTTCTGCTTATATCAGAACAATCAAGAAACTTTACTTTTTCCCTACCTCTCCAAAACTGAGTGTTCCTCTCCTTACACACACATACGAAATTCTTGGAGCAACTTAAGAGGACATTACTCTCTTCTCTTTATTCTCCAGTAAAACAAGATATTTTGTTTCTTTCTGTTTTAGGTGGTGGCTTGGATGTAGCAGACTTTACTATGTTATAATATGCAACTAAGAGGAAAGAGAATTTAATATTCTCACCGCCCTCCTACATCACTAAGAATCACTACGCAAAATCATGCGGTACATATGCAGGGTTATAATGCTGTGCTTTCTAATTAAATCATTCACAGTATCCTCCAAGTGATACTTGAGTATACATACAGAGTATGTGACATATAGAAAAACCCACAAGACTCTTTTTTAAAGAGTCTCGAACTGTAAAAAGATGAAAGAATCCACACCTACTAAAATCATTATTTTCCTTTCATACTATTACTGTTAGACTGAAACCTGAAAGAAAATGTAGAAAATATCACAGGACAGATATCCTGTCCTCACATCTGTCAGGACAGCCTGACAGATGTTGCAAATTTTCCATCAGCTCTTTTTCTTAGGTGATGATGGTTTCACAGAGAAAAGACAAGACTGATAAATACTGAGCATTTGGGAGCCAATGGTGATGAAAATCTAAATCAGAAACAGTTGTTCCAGAAAGAGAGTAAAGTGAAAAAAGAGAAATACAGGAATGAAGTAAGGATAATTGTGTCTTCAGTATTTACACGCATCTTGGCATATGATTATCACTCGAAACTTCATAAACATGGGAAATACTCGTATGATTAAACCTGAATTTATGTGCTTTGTTCTAATGTTTGACATTGTGGTATAATATTGGACTCTATACTCTGCACAAATATATAAATACTCCAGTCTCAGGTAGATCGAAAAAGATTTTACTTAGTTTTAGCTTTAAAACGTGTCAGTTTCAAAACTAACAATATAAAATTAATTCTATCTTATATGACATTATGTTGGAACATGTATTAAATTTTTAAACATGAAACCACTATGCAGGACTCTGAACTATGACGGCAAGTATCCCATTATTCCCTCAAAAAGCATATTCCTAGAAATGGCGTTTTCCCACCAGGAAGCTGATGCTTTGGCTGATGCTGAGGAAAGGTGTGACCAGCTCATCAAAACCAAAATCCAGCTGGAAGCCAAAGTTAAAGAAGTGACTGAAAGGGCTGAGGATGAAGAGGAAATTAATGCTGAGCTGACAGCCAAGAAGAGGAAACTGGAGGATGAATGTTCAGAGCTGAAGAAAGATATTGATGACCTTGAGCTAACACTGGCCAAGGTGGAGAAGGAAAAACACGCCACCGAAAACAAGGTATGATGTCACTCAAACTCCAGGAAAGACCTGCTCTCTTCTGAAGTTTTATGTACCATTTTCTATCTGCACTTGCTCTTTTCTTCCTAAAGGTGAAGAACCTCACAGAGGAGATGGCAGGCCTGGATGAGACCATCGTCAAGCTGACAAAAGAGAAGAAAGCCCTCCAAGAGGCCCATCAGCAGACCCTGGATGACCTGCAGGCAGAAGAGGACAAAGTCAATACACTGACCAAAGCCAAGACCAAGCTGGAGCAGCAAGTGGACGATGTAAGCAGCCAGACATACAGCAGGAACAGGACAGGTATGGAGTTGGACCTGGCTGCTGGAGCACTGATGGTCTTGTTGTGGGTAGCTGGAAGGGTCCCTGGAGCAAGAGAAGAAACTGCGCATGGACCTGGAGAGAGCCAAGAGGAAACTGGAAGGAGACCTGAAGCTGGCCCAGGACAGCATCATGGATCTGGAGAACGATAAGCAGCAGCTGGATGAGAAACTGAAGAAGTAAGTGTGGCTCGGGGGCACCTCGGTGGTGGGCTGGAGCACTTGTCTTCTTTCTTTGAGCTCTGACACAGTTTGCTCTGCCCAAAGGAAAGACTTTGAAATCAGCCAGATCCAGAGCAAAATCGAGGATGAACAAGCCCTGGGCATGCAACTGCAGAAGAAGATCAAGGAGCTGCAGGCAAGTCTCTGCTCCTTCCCCTCCCTCCCCCAGGCTCAGCTGAGGGAGGGGAAGGGCGCAGGTGTGAAGGGTCCCTCGTGTTCTCCAGGCCCGTATTGAGGAACTGGAGGAGGAAATCGAGGCAGAGCGAACCTCTCGCGCTAAAGCAGAGAAGCATCGGGCTGACCTGTCGCGGGAGCTCGAGGAGATCAGCGAGCGCCTGGAAGAGGCAGGAGGGGCGACGGCAGCTCAGGTGGAGATGAACAAGAAGCGCGAGGCCGAATTCCAGAAGATGCGCCGTGACCTCGAAGAGGCCACGCTGCAGCACGAAGCCACGGCTGCCGCCCTGCGCAAGAAGCACGCGGACAGCACAGCTGAGCTCGGGGAGCAGATCGACAACCTGCAACGCGTGAAGCAGAAGCTGGAGAAGGAGAAGAGTGAGATGAAGATGGAGATTGACGACCTGGCCAGTAACATAGAGTCTGTCTCCAAAGCCAAGGTATACAATTATTTTTGTTAGGAATTTGGGAGCAATGTTATGTTTTTGTTTAATTTTATACTATTTAACTAGCATCAGGTTATAATATAAGTGATTTCTCCAAATCTAATGTGTAGGACTGTGAGCATATATACACAGTCCCGTTATATGTAAACTGCATATATGTAAACTGTTTTCCTGCTGTAAAGAAGGGAGGATCAAGGTATTTACTCTATTTTCTTATCTGTGATTGAATCCTAGGCAAACCTGGAGAAGATGTGCCGCACACTGGAAGACCAGCTGAGTGAGATTAAGACAAAGGAAGAAGAGCATCAGCGCATGATCAGTGATCTGAGTGCTCAGAGAGCTCGTCTGCAGACAGAATCTGGTAGAGCACTTCCATCTCTAACTTGGCAATGGGAGAACTCCATAAATTCCTCTCACAGCTATTAACATTTTTTCTCAATTGCAAACTTTTCCAGGTGAATATGGACGCCAGGTTGAGGAAAAAGATGCTTTAATTTCTCAGCTGTCTAGAGGAAAACAGGCTTTCACCCAGCAAATTGAAGAACTGAAGCGGCAACTAGAAGAAGAGATAAAGGTGAAGATATTCATATTACAGACGAAATAAAAATTTGGCATACCATGGGTTTTATTGGATTG
The DNA here is from genome assembly GCA_013390005.1 of Calyptomena viridis. Classification (NCBI taxonomy): domain Eukaryota; kingdom Metazoa; phylum Chordata; class Aves; order Passeriformes; family Eurylaimidae; genus Calyptomena; species Calyptomena viridis. The sequence continues at coordinate 448,884 of WEIV01022241.1, forward strand.
TTCAAGACTTTAAAAGGTGACCCAAATCAAAGTCCAAATCATCCCTTAAGGCCATGCAACCTTTCGCCCTGCCAGTGCAGGACCCAACTTTTTGTCATGCAGTCAGTTAATCACCATTTCTGTGGGATGTATATCAGTGTTTAAATTATAATAAGAGAAAATTTCCCAGGATACACCTACTCGTTTCTGTAATATTTTTCCCCAAGGCCAAGAACGCCCTGGCCCACGCCCTGCAGTCCGCTCGCCACGACTGTGACTTGCTGCGGGAACAATATGAGGAGGAGCAGGAAGCCAAGGGGGAGCTGCAGCGCGCCCTGTCCAAGGCCAACAGTGAAGTGGCCCAGTGGAGAACCAAATACGAGACGGACGCGATTCAGCGCACGGAGGAGCTCGAGGAGGCCAAGTATGTGGGAAGGTTGGGGAAGGCTGGCATGGAATAAGAACGGAAACTTGAATCGACCACTGAGATACTGAAAGTCAAAAACAAATAGGAGGTAGGGGAGATATATGAAGCAGAAATATCTACTATAAAGGGTGAACTTTTGAAAAACACAATGAAAATAAGTTACACGACAAAGAATGCAGGGGAAAGGACATGTGGGGTGTGTGCCGAGAAAGAGCAAATCTGCAGAGAAGATGTGGCTGCCCCATCTCTGGGAATGTTTAAGGCCAGGTTGGACAGGGCTGGAGCAACCTGGTCGAGTAGAAGGTGTCCCTGCTTGTGGCCTGAAACTAAGTTGAATTTTAATGTGCCTTCCAACCCAAACTATTCTGTGATTCTATGATGACCTTGGGGAAATGAAGTAGGAAGAAAATGACTGTTGGGAATAGGCTCTACACTGTGTGTTTTTGGACAAGATACTGAAAAGTGTCTCAGCGCTCTGGTGAATATGATAATCAAAGTCCACTTTCAATTCATATTAAGAGCTTGTCTTATCACCTCCCAGGAAGAAGCTGGCTCA